>CAESWR010001012.1:11246-33333 GCA_903171835.1 Mullus surmuletus
GCTTGTAACATGGGGGGGGGGGGGTGTCACGATGATGAACGTAGGGGAAACAGCGCTGCGAAGAGCTTCACTATTGTGCAGAATGTACAACTATCAACAATAGCAGCACTTGCGCTTTTGGAGGACGTGGCAAACCGCGCAATCACACCAGAGCGACATTCCATGGAGCGGGAGGACTTGCTCCACAATACAGATGTGGCCGACGAGCCGGTTCCTGTCCTGCTGCAGATGTGGAGGAGCTGCAGCCTGCTCTATGGCCCGGAGAAGGTAGGCCGCATTGTGACGGCATGTGGCTTCCTTCACAATGTGGCCAACCTGCATGGCATCCCTCTGTCCGAGCAGCATTTCCCCCTGTGAGACCACCCACCCAGATGCCGGAGGGATGGACTTCGATCCCCGGCCGGGCAGCCGTCCTTGCCCGCCAGAATTTCATCACCACAATGTGAATGAGGAAGAAGCGCACGATTACACCATTCATGAAGCCATATCATGGATTTATTTTGTTCAACTAAACCTTGAAGAACGTTAATAATGCGGTCGATCCGTAATCAATGCCTGAGACTCCGCGTACAATCTCCTCTGTGACTGAAGGACTGCCTGTGTGAGGACCCTCCCGCTGCGTTCGAGTGGGCCGGAGGATGCGCCGCCACGTCCGGGTGGGCTGCCAGCGCCACCCACACTGGCCGACACATACATTTCTGCTGATCATTAAAGATATGGGTTTATTGAAATGCCTGATTGTGTGTTATTCTTGCGTTTACATCGATGGCAACGCATGCGGGGATGTTGCAGTAAGAATTGGACCCCGCACTTACCCTCCAGGCTCTGGGAGTCAGCGCGGGGGTGGCGGCGTGTGTGAGCTGCTCCTCTCTCTGACCCCCACCTGTCTGGCCGCTGGACGTCCCACCACTTTTTTCTAATCTCCGTGGGGATGTGTTGCTCTGAACCCACCACGTTCACTCTCTGTCAAACCTTCTCCCCACATTGTTTGTTTTTTTATACTGACGCGACAAACCCTTTGTTTCTCCTCCACCTCCCCAGCCAGCACCTCCAGCGCACACGCCGTCAACTTCTTCTTCTTCCACATCTTTTTGCGAGCGTGGACAGCAGAGACCCTGTTTAGATAGACTTGCATATAGGTGGGCGTAACGAGGGCGGGACCGGCCAATTCCACGCTGAGTGGGATGTATCGAGGAGAGGTGCACGGATCCTGGCACACGCACTTATTGATACATCCGGAATATTTTTTCGGGGATTCTTGCGTACGCTGGCATTTAGTGTGAAATCCACGTAGTTGTTAGTACATGAGGCCCCTGGTGATGTCGAGACTGGATTTCTCAAGGAAAATGGTCCAAAAGATTCTAGTGTTCACACCAAATGAGCTAAACTGCATCTTGACATTACCTTTCAACAAAGGTTTTGATGTTAGCTTCCGGTCAGCAGTACTACACACAGAATTCTGGACACGCTTTGAAAAGTTGAAAGGCAAGAAAAAAAAATTGACTGACAATACCTTGAAGACAGTTATCATTAGAATGTTTAATGAAACTGTAAATGCAGATGATATCTGCTTGTGGCTGGGCAGGTATTGTACTTTAAAAGGCCAGGCCACAAAAGTAAGAGACGAAGATGGCATTTGGAATTGTGCCTGGAGGGTCCCCATTCAACAATGGCAAGACCCGTAGGGCTTCAAAGGACTAAGACACCTGCCCCCAACAATAGTACTTGGAGAAAATCGAGGATACATACACTACCAGGGGCAGCCTAAGATATGCCGCAAATGTGGGGAGCAAGGCCATATGGCAGAAGCATGCCAGAACATTGTCTGCACGAAATGCAAGGAAATTGGTCATACCTTCGAAGAGTGCACAAATGGCAGGAGTTGCAACCTCTATGGAGAATCCAACCACCTGTTCAGAGACTGCCCAAAATCCTTTGCTAACAAGTTAAAAACAGCAAAAGGAAGTATAGCGGGAGGAGAGGTGGGTGATCAATATGTTTATGATTCTGTTTGAGGAGACTAGTAGAGAAAATTTAAATTTCCCTCCAATTCAGGTCATTGGAGGAGAGAGATCAGGTGAGGTGAGAGAAGGGGTTGGGCCTGAAGGGGAATCTCTTTCAGAGGGCGGAACAAGCACACAAAGTGAAAATTTGGCTAATTTTGTTCTTGTTCTTTTGGGTGCATGATTACTTTGGGAGGTTAGCCATTCATTTTGTTAGTTCTAATTTGTTTTGTTTCAAATTAATTTAATTTTGGGACTAATATATTTGATTTATTTGTCATACGTTTTTTGTTTTGTTTCTCACTAGCCCCAGTATTTTATTCCCCTTTCGAAAGTCTTTCTGCAATTTTCAAGGTAAGAATTATTTTGGTCAACTTGGTTGGTTGTTTCTTTTGTTTTGTTTTTTTTTGGTTAATTTGTACATTTTACTTGGTTAATTTGAAATATGCGGATTTCTTTGGAGTTTGGTTGTATTTAGCTGTCTTCTCTCCCTCTTTCAGGTCCTGGAGGCTTAAGATGGTGGTCCTGGTGTTCCCCTCTTTTAGTGTGCTGTGTGACCCTGATTTCATTTTTCCTTTAGTGTGTGCTGCTGTGTGTAATACAGGTGACTAGAGTGCTCTTTCCCGGGATCCCCCCCTACTTCTTCGCCCCATTTCCCTCACTGGTAAGCTCTGGACCTGATCATATCTTCCCTTTCCTTGATACCCCTGTATGTATGGTTTTATTGTTGTATGCATTTTGTAATAAACGTTGGAATTATTTTAACCACGTCTCCTGCCTCAAAGTAACGAACCCAAGTGCCCTTAACTAATACGTCTGCAACCATTTCCTTGGGGCAAAATTTAAGCTTTAAAAATAGCTTTAATAGGTGTACTTCCATAAGTAGTGACACCGTATAATGGACACAAAAAAAAGGACAGAAAAAAAGCAGGGAAAGATTTTAAGGTATATAAAACATCGCTTTTACTACAGTCTATTTGCAAGGATTGTAAATTTACTGACTGCTTTAGATCTGTACAACCCAGGGAGGTGGTTTAGCGATGATGGCATCAGAGCCTCTCTTCTCTGATCATCTGATGCTCTCCTGCACCCTCTCATCCTTCTCAGATATGTCACCAGGAGGCGGACTGTGGAAGCTTAACTGCTCCCTGCTTGAGGATGAGAAGCTGGTTTGTCAGCATTGGAAACGGTACAGAGAGTGACAGACAATACAGAATTTTTATGATGCGTGAGCAAATTGGTGGGAAATGGTGAAGCAGAAAACCCAAATCTTTTTTAGAAAAGCAGGTAAGACAAAGAAAATAAAGAATATTAAAACAGTACTTGTGCTAATACTGCTGCAGCAGATACTACTCTGATGGATTCCCGTTTGACTGGTGTTACGTCCCTAGCTCGCAGCAGGTGGAGGAAATAACATCACACACACCAAAACTGATAGCAAAACATGGGTGTTATCTTATTACAGGTTAAAGGAGGTTGAGGTCTACACTCCCACAAATAAGGGAGTTGAGGGCAAAGGAGGTGAAAAGAAAATACAACAAATGGGCCTTACAGGTACTGCTCAACTCAAAAAAAGGAATATAACATAAAGAGCCTCTAAACTAGAGCTATTTTATGTACTGGACTGAGGAGAACACTTAAAGTAAGAACAAAAGAAAAAGAACCCTCACCGTTAACTTCTCTAAAAACAAAAACTAGTACCTGCAGATCTAAAACACAGTGAAAGCTACCCAGGATGGCGAGATCAGGTACTGACCGGGAGCAAACAAAATCATACCCTAACCCAAAACACCAATAGGTGTAAGCACAATTCCAGCATGCAAACACGACAGTATGTATGCAAAAAGTCCCTACGTTTACACAAGTCCCAAAGTTCTAGCAATCTGGTGACAGCAAGACACCCTGTTAATCAGAAGCACTGTGCTCCTGCGGCAGCGCTGCCTTTATCCTCCGGTGGTGGACCCCGTGCACCTACCCAGGAGCTGGAACAGGGTCAGGGTCAGTGAGTGTGCATAGATCTGAATTGGCCACAACTGGATTCAGTTATCAAGTTGAGAACCATCTTTGTAGTACAGGCCTCTGGTTGTCAGCTGACAAAACAAATTACCCAAGCACAAACAATCCCCACTATGGTGGCAGCCGTAACAACTGGGGACAGCCTTTTCCCACAAGCTGCTTGCTAAATGAAGGACTCCCGCACACACACACCGCATGCTGATTGGTTGTTTGGTTTGTTTTTCTCTCTCTCTTTGTAGTATTTGCGGTGTGGGTGTATTGTGGGGCATCATCGGGGAAGACACTTGCGCCAGAGTCACGGCAAGGAATGTGAACACCCCCCCTCCAATAAGTTATGTGGTTCACGCAACATGAGCTGAACTGCATCCTGACATTACCTTTCAACAAAGGAATTGATGTTAGCTTCCAGTCAGCCTCAGTACATGGAGAATTTTGGACATGCTTTAAAAAGGTGAAAGCCCAATTTCCCTTGTTTAATGTGGCGAAACTGACAGACAATACTTTGAAAACAGCTGTCATCAGAAGGTTAAACAAAAAAGTGAATTCAGATGATATCTGCTTGTGGCTGGGCAGGTATTGCACAGTGAAAGGCCAGTTGACAAAGGTAAGGGGTAGAAGACAGTATTTGAAATTGTTCCTGGTAGATCCCCACCCAACAAGCGCAAGACCCAAATGGGTTACAAAGCCTAAGACACCTCCCCTCAACAATAGTCCTTGGAGACAAATTGAGGATTTATAGATTACCAAGGAGAGCCTAAGATCTGCTGCTAATGTGGCGAGCAGGACCATATGGCAGAAGCATGCCAGAATGTTGTCTGCAGGAAATGGAAAGAAATTGGACACACCCTTGAAGAGTACACAAATGGCAGAAGGTGCACTCTCTGTGGGGAATCAAATCCCCTCTTCAGTGACTGTCCAAAATCCTTGGCCAACAAGTTAAAAACAACAAAGGGAAACATAATGGGAGGAGAGGATGGTGAAGTTAATATGTTTGGAAATGCTGTCAGAGGGTGGAACTACCTCACAAAGCTGGGACACGCTGGGGTAACAGTAAGGAGGTCCCTACCCCCCAAGCCCACACAACAAAGAGGCTCAGAACTGTTCTTGAATTCCTCTGATTCCCTTATAGCATTAAAGGGAAAGGTTGGGTTTCTTTCAGAGTTCTTCTCTGAAGGAACCAAGACTCTTTCCTATAAACTCACCAAATAAAGTGTCCTTCCAACCAACTAATTGCAGTCTTGCACCAAGAAATCTAAGATGAAAGCAGCACTGCGCCAAGGCCTCCCCCAAGGATCGGTACCTACCCTACAGGTGTGAAAGGGGTGTTTCATTCTGCTTTATGTCAAATAAAACTTGCGCTTGCAATCGGTCTCCGAATGAGGTTCTGTCCTGTAAAGGATCAATAGGTCAGGCAGAACATACTCAACTAAGCATCCCTGCTCTGACAGAGAGGGGATGTCAGGTTAACAAAAGGGACGCATTTTGGTTATTTTGCAAACATTTCGCTTGAAACCGTGGCCACGGTGCAAGTGACAATGGAGCTAATATGAATCTGAATCTGAAACAACAAGGGGGACACCTTCTCCCCTCATCCCTCTTCAAATCGCCTCCTGGGTGCACTAGATACGAAAATGATTGTTACGTCCCAGGCTAGGGGAACCGAGGCAGAACATAATTTGGGGGCTCGTCCGGGATTGACTGCATCGAGTTCGGTGCGTCAATACTGTTGGTTCTCGTTTTTTTTCTAGTTGTGTGGAGGCATAGGATGACGTTTGATATGGATGAGTTCGCACAGGCACCTACTCTTGATACGTTGAATAGATGTACTAAAGAGGATTTGTTAGTAATTGCTGCTTTCTTCGATGTTGCGGTCCCAATGAATGCCCTTAAGGCAGAGGTAAAAAAAATGTTGTCGGAGAAGCTGGTGGAGAGGGGTATAGTCGCAGTGAACTTCTGAGGGTTCAGGCGGGGTGGGGGGAGCGGCGGGTGCCCTGTGTGCCCTGCAGGAATCCACTGGGTTCTGCCCTGCAGAATTGGTATTTGGACACAGGGTCCGTGGTCCCCTGCGTTTGCTCCGTAAAAAGTTTCTGGCTGACACCGCTAGCCCCAGCTCCAACGTGCTCGATTACATGAGTCAATTCAGGGAGAGATTGCACACGGCACGAGAAGCTGCCCGCCACTCTCTGGGTGTTTCCCAGGAAAAAATGAAAGTCAAATATGATAAACGGTCTGTGAAGCGAGTGTTCCATGTTGGTGACAAGGTACTATTCTTCTCCCACTCCCCAGTTCTGCTTTTTAAGCCAAGTTTTGAGGTACTTATGAGATTGAGAGACAGTTATGTGAGACTGATTTTGTTGTTGCTACTCCTGACTGCACTAGAAAAACTTGTGTTTGTCATATCAATATGCTTAAGCCATATGTCACACGCAGTGACGCCAGTCCCGTACACAGCGTAGCCACAGCCACTGCTGTCGCCCCTCCTCTGTATCATCCTGAGAGTGACGGTCTTTGTGTGAACAGTTCCCTGTGTGCAAGGCTGGAAAACTCAGCAGTGTTAAGAAATCTCTCTGTTCATCATCAGCATCTGGATGGTGCCGCCCAAGCTGACATTGTTCAACTGATTGCCAGTCACCCCACTTTGTTCTCCGACACTCCCACACCCACTACTGTCCTGTCGCATGATGTTGATGTTGGTCACCACCTGCCCATTAAGCAACATGCATACCGTGTTAACCCCACCAAGCGCTCAAAGTTTAAAAAAGAGGTTGAGTACCTACTGGAAAATGGTTTAGCTGTGCCAAGCTGCAGCGCCTGGAGTTCTCCCTGTTTGCTCACTCCAAAACCTGACCTGACGGACAGATTCTGCACCGATTTCCGAAGGGTGAACAACGTCACCAAACCAGACTCTTACCCTCTTCCCCGTATGGAGGACTGTGTGGACAGAGTGGGATCAGCTAAGTTTGTCACAAAGCTTGACCTTCTGAAAGGTTACTGGCAAGTCCCGTTGACGCCACGTGCTTCCGAGATCTCTGCCTTTGTCACGCCTGACCATTTCTTGCAGTACATCGTCATGCCGTTTGGTCTTCGAAATGCCCCTGCCACATTCCAGCATCTGATGCACCCTGTGTTAACTGATGTAAAAACCTGTTAAGTATATCTGGATGATGTTGTTGCCTACTCAGAGTCGTGGTCGGAGCACATGAAGACGAGATCTCAAGAAGAGATTTTTGAGAGATTAAGAGACGCCAACCTCACCCTTAACCTGGCAAAATGTGAGTTTGGAAAAGCCACTGTTATGTATCTTGGCAAACAGGTGGGCCAAGGCCAAGTGCGCCCTATCCAGAACAAAATCCAGGCCATCCTGGATTATCCTGCACCTAAAACCAGACGTGAGCTTCGACGCTTCCTCGGGATGGCGGGTTATTACCAGGGCTTTTGCCGCAACTTTTCGGAAGTCACTGCACCTCTCATGAGGTTAACTAGTGTTAAAAGAACATTTGTGTGGACCACTGATTGTGATGTTGCTTTTCGCTCTTGTAAAGCTCTTCTCTGCAGCACACCCGTTCTAGCCACCCCAAACTTCAGTCAGTCGTTTAAGCTGGAGGTGGACACCAGCACCAGTGGGGCCGGCGCAGTGCTGCTGCAGGAAGATGTGAAAGGTATTGATCATCCCACATGTTATTTTTCCAAAAAATGAACTGAACTACAGCACCATAGAGAAGGAGGCTCTCACTGCCTCCTTCTCTATGGTAATAGAGAAGAAAATAATCAATGATATGCACCTAGGCCAACATAACAAACAAAAGAAACTACCTTCTTGACCAGCCTAACTCAAGCCCTGGGAGGAAAAAAGAACAAACAAAATGACAATCTCCACTTACTTTCTGGACTAATAAAAACCAGAGAAAAAGGGGAACAAAATAAATGGCAGCACATCCCTACTGCTTCCAAAATAAAAATACTAATTCTGAACTAAAGGTGCTGTTTGCCACAGTGCTAACAAAATCAAAAGTGGCTAAACACACAAGCACACAGAAAAAAGAAACATTCAGCAGTCCACAGGTATCTAACGACAAGGGTCAGCGCACACGATGAGGAGGGCAGCCACACTGCTCAGTAACAGCCCTCCTTTGCTGTCTGAGGAGCGCAGGTATTTGAGGACAGCTGGGTCGTCAGCCTCAATCGGCTGCAGCTGCGGAGAACCAGATGATTGGCAGGCCCCTGACTGGAGGCGGAGCCACCAAAGGTAGTGCTGGCAAGACAGGAGCACTCACTCTGCTTAGGATAAAAAAAAGCGACAAACAGAACGAAAACCAACATAAAACAAAATATAATACCCAGAAGGCAAAAAGGAAAAATAACCAACAATTGACGGCTAGGCTCACATAAATACCTTTTTAAGGTACCAGAAAGAATGGGTTTCCTAGAGAGGTTTTAAGCTTGGGTGGGGTTGCTGTATCGAAACAACAGAAGCATACTCATTTTGAATAGGCACCTGCCCAAAACTGTAAAAGTTATGCAAAGTGTTCATCAAGGGTGTCCTTTATCTGCTATCCTCTACAACATAGGTGTCAAACTCTGGCCACGGGCCAAATTTGCCACGAGGCAATACCAAATGACTACTAGAGCTGGCCTGCCGGTATTATAACAGCGCATTCACCGCTAATACTACAAATCCCATGATGCTCTGCTGTTGTTTTAGCACGTCAATCAGGACAGGACCCAGAAACGCCTTCTCCTCTGTGACAGTAGTCATAGCGACCTCATACCGCACAGTTTCCACAGTTCATCCCTGACACAATGCCTCAGCTCCATACCCAAGCTGCTCAGATACTCTCAATGTTCGTCAGCACTTATCTATGTGAGCAACTTTTCTCCTCGATGAAGATGACCAAAACATCTCACAGGAGACGTCTGACTGATGAACACCTTCACTCGATACTGAGGATTTCCTCATCTCAGAGCCTGAGCCCAGACATTGATGAACTAGCATCCAAGAAGAGATGCCAGGTATCTGGCTTGAGCACATCAGATTAGATCAGTGTGTAGCAAACTGAGCAATAATTAATATTTTCTTTATGCACTTTTTCTTGCTACTCCAAGGCATAGGCTTCAATGGTTGATTCATTTATTATTGTTATTTTATTTTTAAATGTATTAGCCTGTGAAAAACGTTTAAATTAAATTAAAATCAGAAGGCTGCAAATAGAAAAGAGGCATACAATTTTTATTTAAATTGTATTTAATAAATTAATGCCATTGATGTTTTTTTTATTTGAAATTCGATTTTTCATGTCTGCACTATTAAGTGCAAACAAGCATTGCTTGTTCCATATTCAATGTTAAAGTAAAACTTGTATGGGTCCATGTTAAAAGGTTCATTTGTTCAATGTTGGCCCGTGACTTTGTTAAAGTTTTAAATTTTGGCCCACTGTGTATTTGAGTTTGACACCCCTGCTCTACAACATCTGTGTAAACTGTTGGCACAGATTTTGAGAAAGAACCACCAAATAACAGGTTTAAAAATCTGGGGGAGTAGAGCTCAAGGGGCGAAATTGAAATTGACAAATTTACATTGACAATGTAAACGCCCAATGTACTCACCTCCTATCACAAGTCCATCTTGAAATCCATAGACCATGACGCAATTGTGGATCGGTGCGTACCTCAGAATAAAACAAATTCTACAGACAGACTTGAAAGTTCCAGTGGTCCTTTAGCCTCCCACCAGCCTATGCTCTTATACAGACTTTTAAAAAACATTTTAAACTGGAGTGTGGTAGACGTAATTTTTCGCTATTTTGCTATGTTATTGGAGTGGGCATTGTTCAGCCAAAGTGTTGCTGGTTGGGTGAATTGTGCAATGATTGATTGGTGATGCCTTGGGGCTCCCACAGGGACATGTGCACTCCTCTCCCCCCTCCCTCACTCAATACACGCGAGTGATGGCGAGAGCTGTGTGCTGCATTTTTTTTATAACTCCCGTCACTATTCTCCTCAAATGAAGGTAATTACCTAATGAAGCACTAAAATTACTTATGATTGTTGTCTCATAATTTATTGTTGTTACGGGTGAAAGAACTGAATCGGTTACATTTAATGACAACATTAAAAGTTACTTCCAGCCATACCTCTGGTAAACAAATACATCAGATGAGCTGTTGCTGGAGAAATTCCACATTGCATGCGCCAATGAGAGGCAAGACATTGGTTCCTCACCCCCAAAATGAGGAACCAATGTAAATACTGTCTAGTCCAGTGAACCACCAGTGGAAAAGAAAAGCACCACCCGGCAAAACAGTCAGCCTGCCCCCAATCTCCTCTCAGAAATTAAAAAAATACATTCTGATATGGTATTGCTGAAAGACCTAAGAGCTGAGGTTTCCCACATGAGAGAAACCGTTCAAAACCTGAACCCCCTCAGTATCCTCCACCAAGCCAAGATCAAGAAAGTTTGTCTGCCCTGTTTTTCTGTGTCCATACCTCCACAGCCACCCTCCCTTAAGAGGCTTAACAAAATGGTCTGCAATTTGACCAACAGCAACTACCAGCTACGGTGCAGGAGGACAGACCGGTGTTTGGACCAGGACATGTGTAAGGAGCAGCACAGTTTCATCAAAGGTTCATCCCACAGTGATACTACCTGTGGAAAAGCACAGAGACTGAGAAAACCATGAGCTTTTTGGCTACATGCTCCTCCAAAGCATACATAGTAGACTTTTTTTTTAACTAACAAGACTGAGGCTTTCTTGTACTGTAATTATAGCTTTCAGCACTGTCTAGCTCCATTTGAACTTTCTGCCATGATTTAGCATTGAATAGAAATCTAATCTAAATCTCATGAACACCATACCCTCAACAATCAAAAGTGACAAAACTCTACTTACCCACTCACCGTTTGATGACCTGTCTTTTATCATTGGATAGTACTCCACCAATCGCTTTGCCATGGCATTCACCTCATGTTTGGTGGGGTATCTGGAGTCCTCTGTGGCTCTCTCGATAGAGATCATATTAGTCATAGTGTTTCTTATGAGTCGGCAGAAGAGCTCCTTGGATAAGGTCACATTGTGCTCGGTCCCCAGCCATTTCTGCTCAGTAGGAGCGTCCCATCTGTTCAAGCTCACTGTCTGTGGAGACTATGTATTCTGGGTACATAGTCACAAATTTAGAAGTATTGGCCTCCTCTTTTGAAAGATCACTGCCTCCAGTGGCTGATGGCAAAATTTCAGTTTCTTTTGATAAGTTTTAAGGGAAACTGTCACATGTACATGTGGAAGAAACAACAGCTCGATATCTTAAAATCCCGAGGAGGAGTTCCTTCATTTACGATGCACTGAAAATCACCCTCTGCACCACATCTAATTCAAAATGGCTGACTTCCAGTTGGGTGTGGCCTATGGGTCCGGGAGACTTTTGTTAGTTTCACGGTCCTTCATAAGCCTACAAAATATCATGGGCGTGGCTGAAACACGGGGGCGGGACTACACCTTTGAATTTTTCCACGGGGAGCTGCAGAGACAATTTGATTCATAGCCCTATGAAAATGATAATATCTTGTCCTGATGGCCCCCTTGATAGGTGTACCAGGTCGCATACATTTTAAACTGTCCTAGCTCATGTCCCAGCACTTCCTGTTTTTTGGCGAATGCCTGATGGCCATGTTGGCGCCGTTAGATGAAACCTCACAAAAGTCATACTGTAGCTTTATGAAGGAGATACACACCTTCTGAATCAATTTGAGAAGGATTGCTTCAACAAAACAAGATTTATATCCCTAAAAGTGATAAAAAAATACTTTTTGTTGCCACTAGGTGGCGCTGTGATGAACAGAGTTCAGTTTGGTATCAATCTGTCCGGTTCCGGACCGTTATCAACATACTAGAATTTGGTGACGGTTGGACCATGTCTGCTCGAGCTACAGTCAAATGAGTCGTCACGTTGCAACACAGGCCTTTGCTGCGTCGCCATGGCAGCAGCCTTCGACAAAATCTCATAATATTGCTTAAGCCACAACTTGCAAGTGTTTTGAGTATTCTGGGCTTCGTTTGAGGACGGTCGGTGAAACACAGCCCAAGCAGGACATGAAAATGTTAAAGATGACGTTTTCTGTCGCCACCAGGGGGCGCTCTGTTGAAAACGAAAAATCTTTTTCTAGCTTTGTCGGGGGCTGGATGCTGCATCAAACTAGAAGCTTTAAAGAAGGTGAAGAAAAGGATGTCAAAGTTAACCGTGTTTTAAGATTTTGGAATTTTGGGTCAACTTTGGCGCCCCCTAGCAACTAAACCGTTGGGTCAAACGTCACGATTTCGATAACTTTAAATGCGTAAGGGGTGTTTGTCATCCTGTGCGAATTTGGTGGCGGTCAGATTAAAGCTTTAAGACAATGTATGCGAATGGTCCAAAAATGGCAAACAAATTGAAATAACTCTTTAACCGTACATTTTAGAGAAAAGTTAGAGCAGACTTGCTTCCACTCCACACAAAACGGTGTGCAGACCATCATCATCCAGAACTTGCACACTCCTCCGTGGTGTGATGCCCCTGGTGTGTTGAAACTCCAATAAATTTCATTTTGCAGTAACTGTTCCTGATTTACAGATGCAAGAGCCTCCCTTAACTCTCGCTCCGCTCCAACAAAATTGGTTCCATTATCAGATTGAATGTGGGTAACCTGTCCTCTTCTGCAAATAAATCTCCTTATTGCGTTGATACATGCATCTGTATCCAGAGATGGTGCCACTTCCAAGTGTACAGCTCGGCTTGAGAAACTGGTGAAAATGACCCCATAGCGCTTGCACATACTTTGGCCTCTCTTTACTTCAAATGGTCCAAAGTAGTCAACTCCAACATTCGTGAAGGGAGGTAGGTCAGGAAGCAGCCGTTCTTTGGGCAAATCTGACATTTTCTGTTCTCCCACCTTTGCACAATAGAGCCTGCAGAAGCCGCACTTTCCAACGATTTTCCCTACTGCCGAATTGCCGTTGTAATCCTGAACTTCTTACGAAGCTTTGACATTATGTGATTACTTCCGCTGTGTCCCAGATCTTCATGGATGTGCCTCAATATGAGTGTGGAGATTTACTGATCTTTAGACAGAATGAGAGGGTGTTTTATTTTTTCAGACATAGCCGTGCTGCTCAGTCGTCCACCAATTCTTAAAAGACCATCGTTCAATTTTGGGTCCAGCTTGTAGATCACACTGTCCCTTGCCACAGATCTTCCAGCAGATAAAGCAGCAATTTCCTTCTGAAATCTTTGCTGCTGACAGTATCGGATGATGGAAACTTCCACCTTTACTAGGTCTTCCAATGCCAAGGTTTGACATTTCAGTGAACCTTTGACCTTTTCCCTCTCTGCCTCAACGTGTCTGGATCCATATGTATTGTTCTTGTGCAAGTTCTGCCTCCTTTCTGCCAGCTCCAGAAGCAACCCTTTCACCTTAAGCAACCACGCCACAGCAGTCTTGAGTTTTTGCCAATCAGCGAAGTACGTGATCAGCTGATCTGTGGTGTTGGGCAAGTTGATGATGGTAGTGTTCACAGTCACAGACCTTTTGACCTCTGGATCATCGCTGGCAACTACGCAGTTGACGGTATCAGCAGGCCATTCATCCACAGGCAGAGAGAGAAACATTGGTCCTATCATCCATCTCCCACCAGCCAGCAGTTCTTCAGCTTTCACACCTCTTGATGCATCATCAACAGGGTTGTCTTTGGTGTTGATATATTGCCACTGAGAAACATCAGTCATCTCTCGAATAGTTGACACCCTGTTTGCGACGAAAGTATGAAATCGCTTGTCCTCATTTGTTACGTACTTGATCACTGAGGTGCTGTCTGTCCAGAATGTTGATGGTTCCAGTGGCAGCTGAAGCTCCCTCTTCAACATTTGATCCACTCGGACTGCCAGGACTGCAGCTGTCAGTTCAAGACTGGGAATGGTTACCTGTTTCAGAGGTGTTATCTGCATTGGTGGGGCATCCAAAGTCTTTGGGCTTAACACATCTGTCGATTTTGAACGATGTTATCATTTCCAGTTCCTCCAGCCATCTCGTCCATTGTTGTGCAAGCCGTCTTCTTAAGTGCGTAACAACGGGGGGATGAAACGGCCCCAAACAGTCATTTGGTGTTCCACGACGTCTTTGCTTGTGTTGGCTTCAGGCCACCAGAGGAACCGAAGAAAGTCTCTGTGTTCTTCAGCAACTGGTAAAAAGATTGACTTTATGTCTCCCATGAACGCCACTGGTTCCTGCCTGAATCTTACAAGAACACCCACCAACGAACTGGTGAGATTAGGGCCTAGACTTGTCCAGTTTCACCATCCCACTGATGCTGAGGTACTTCCTCAGCATATCCATTAGCAATCATGTCAGTGAAGAAGCTGATGCACTCTTTGTGAAACATTTGGTCTTTCTTGAACCTCCTCTGTAATCCAAGTAGATGCTGTTTGATCACACTGAGATTGCTGGGGAGGGCAAGCTTGTCCCTTTTGAAAGGCATCTTGAGACTGTAGTGCCCATCCACAAGCTGTGTTGTTTCTTCCATGATTTTCATAAAGTGAACATTCTCTCTTGACATTGCCTTTTCTTCTGTATTATTTTCATTGAAATCATGATTATATTGATTGATTAGCATATGCTCCAATCTGCATACTGAAATCCTGTTGGCACTCACCACTGGAGATCCATTTTCAGATCCATTACCCGCTTGAAGTTGCCCATTCACCATCCCATCCCAATACCGTTTTCACAGCATACAGACCATTTCCACGGCTGTTAACCAGCACCCATTTCCTTTGTGTAAGGACTTCTGGGAGGCTATAGAAGGCGCCACCATTGAGACCAGATACCTCCAAACCTTTCAGTGAGGTACTTGGGACCACCTTTTCCTGTCCCATGGTGCGCAGGAGGAAGTTCTGTTGGCCTGTCACATTCAATGCATGGGTTAGATGTTCAGAACAAAATGTTGCAGAACTGCCAGGGTCAAGAAAAGCATAGGTTTGCAGTATCTTGTCTCCCTTTAAGGATTTGACTTGAACTGGTAAAATGGACAGCTTACCATCACCCCCGCCGGCCTCAGTACGACCACATGTTTGCGTTGATGCTGTAGTAACAGTTGAAGGGACAGTGGGAGAGAGTGCTGGACAATCAGATTGTTGGTCCATGCCCAGTTTCGGGCTGTCAATATGAAGTATTGTTGGATGATTTTTTCCACAAACCTTGCAGGTAAGGCACTTTCCTCAATCACCACTCATGTGACCGAAACATAAACATCCAAAACAGATCCCCTTTTGCTTTAGAAAGAGAATTTTATCCTTTTGCTTCCAAGTTTTCAGCTGAGGGCACACCGTCAAAGAGTGACTTCCTTTACAGCCCACACAAGCATGTCCAGAGTCAGATTTGTCCATTTTAGATTCAGGCATTTTTTGAACAAAGCCATAGACTGGTGCTTTGAAGTCCAGACGTGTCAAAGTTGGAGCAAAGCTGCCACCTTTAGCTCCACTGTATTTGGACAGAGGCTGGGACTTGCTCCTGTTACTCAGTTCATCTTTGCCCGTTGAACGGTCCTGGATGTCGCCAAAAAGTGGGTCAACCAGGATCTTCACTTGGCATTCCACAAACGCGACCAGATCAATGAAAACAGCTCTGCAGTTCCGTCGCTCCAATAGCTCATGAGCTGTTGTTCTCCACTTCTCCCTAAATTTGTAGGGCAGCTTGTTCATGATCATGCGCATGTTGGAAGGCATGTCGAGCTCCTGCATGTGTTGTAGCTCTGTCATTACATTGCAGCAGTTGCGCAGTAATAGGGAATAGGCCTGCAGAGCCTTTATGTCCTCAGATTTTACTGTGGGTCATGCCAAAGCCTTCTCAATGTAGGATGCAGCAATCTTAAACTTATTTCCAAAATGTTCTTGCGGGAGATTCTTGGCCACGTCATAGCCTCTGTCGGGCATCAGGTGCTGGCAACTTTTTTACCAGCTCTTGTGGTTGGCCTTTGGTAAACTGTTCCAAAAAATATAAGCAATCTGCTTTGTTGGCTTTGGACTCGATGTGATGCTCAAATGCTCTTATGAAGCTCCGGTACTGAAGTGGGTCACCATCAAATGCAGGGATGTTTCCGGATGGTAACGACATTGCGAGTTGGGTTTTAAGGGGCATGTCTGTAATGTCGTTCTGCCGTTGCATCTTGTGGTGGAGATTGGAAGGGTTCATATAACTTTGGAGAAAGCCCATTGTAAGCTGGCTCTGTCTTAAGTTGTGGCAATGCAACAGCACCACCTTGTGGGGGTGTTTGGAGGGGTTCATCATTGCAGGGAGTCCATTGTAAACTGGCAAAAAATTAGGGTGCGGTTGTGCAAAGGCTCCACCTAGTGGTTGCGCTTGTGAGGACTGCCGCGTTGTCGTAGTTGTGGCAGTTCCGGTTGCGGCAGTTCCAGTTTTGGCAATTCCAATTGTGTCGGAAAACTTGGTCTTGTCTTTGGTCTGACAATGGGATATTGTGGAAGAGCAAATGGCTTTGCGGCTGCATTCAGTAGGGGGGTGGAGGTTGGTTGAGGTCCAGTTAGTTTTTCCACAGGTATGGTTTTTCCTTTATTTCCTTGAGAAGATGTGCATGACCGTCTCCCACTCTCTGATGCGCTGTCAAGGACAGCCAGCTTTGCAGCGGATGCAGCCAATTCAGCCTCCATTTCCATTTGCTGCCTTTTCCTTTTCAACTCCTCTTCCTGGACTTGAAGAGCAAGTCTCTGTATCAAAGATTCCGCTTTCACAAGCAGGGCAGCTCTCTCAGCCTCCGCTTTGATGCGTTCCAAGGCCGTACTTTTGCCACTCTGCCTGCTAGTACCAGAATATTTACTTTTAACATTAGAAATGCTGTCAGCCGGTTTACCATCATTCACATTTTGTGGGAACACATGTTCTGTTTCCTGCTCCTCAGGATGCTCATCCGTCACGGTTCCATTATCCGTATGTTCGTTGATTGCATTTTCAGCATTTTCTGTAGTAGGTGACAACCATTGTTCAACCTACATATGAAAACTTTCCTCAATTGCCACTCTTGTCCAGAACCATGTGTTTTGATTTACAATTTAATCTTGGGGCATAGGCATCACAGCCATAACATTATTATGCAAACTTTTGGCTGACACGCACAGCCGGCCATGTTCATCAAACACGTTGTTTATACCATTCACGTCATTCTGTTGCATAAAACCCTCTATCATTTTCCTCAGCTTATTAGCTTTGTTTAGTTTTTCAGACCTTTCATTTTGAAACCTTGCCAACCTTTCACACAAAACCTTATATGTTGGTTTGATTTCCCTTTTTCCTATAGTTCCAACATTGTCCGCAGCGACCTGTTCGGGCTCCGCGGATTTGTCAACGCTACCGTCCTTTACACTGTCCATGTCGACAAACCGCACCAAGGTTGTGCGTGAAAATTATTTTATTCAATGCCACTATCGATGTCACTATCGGCTTGAACGCCAGTCAATCAAACCACCAATGCATTGGTTTTTAAATTATCCTTTCCCAAAAACGCCATTTGATTATCTGAGATGAATACAATACAATTCCTGTTCCAACTAGCTGCTGAGCCAAAGTAACGGAATTAACTGGAAAGAAAGATGTCCTCCAACCTGTGGAAACATGGGACTAGTGATACACATCCAAATAAATCCAACACCCCCATTTCAATTCTTATTCAAATATAAACAAATTTGTAGTTTTCAAACAAGTCACAGTGGCTAGCAGGTGGTAATCCTGGCGTTATGAATACTCCACCTTCGTGTCTTTGTGGCGCATGTCTAAGGTGCTCAGACAGATTCGCCCAGATGTACTCCTCCGTGGTGGTGGAGTCGAATTTCATTATGCCTTCTGCACAAACAAAAAAAGACAAATGATTTAAATGTATGCAAACGTAATAGTCAGTCCTACATCCAAGTCACTCCACAAATTGTTAAGGTGAATAATCAGGCTTTCCAAAGCGGAGAAATGATTGACTGAAATAACATTTCCTAACTTTGTTAGGAAACATGCCCCGCAACACCTCCCGGCTTTGCGGGGCAGAGAGGTCCGTTAATTCGCCTTCTGGAGGGATGCGGCGGCTGGTCCTGGTCCTTGTTGACAGGAGCAGCACGTCGACTTTCGTCAAAGAGGAGGATCTTCTGCCTCCTTCTGCAGCAATTCGGATCGCTCACACAGAGGGGAGAAAGAAGGGAAACAGTGTTTTCTTTGTAGTGCAGCAAGATGCTTAGTGCTCTTAGCACTGGAAAGGGGAATCCCGTCTCGTCCAGTGAGGTAGGAGTTGCTGCCTCCTTACGACGCGATACTGCTTCGACGGCGGGACACGTGGTGCAATGGCGGCATACCTAGCGATGATCCTCACTGAAGTTGCAGGATGCTGGAATGCGTCGGAGAGCGTCACTCGGAGCCACCTTCGGTGTTTTATACCCAGTGATGACGTGCGGGGATTCCCTGCTGGGTGCGGGGCGTCACAGCCAAAATGGTTGTTGTGATTGGCTGTGAGACGGCCGCACAAAAGAAAGAAAGAAAAGAAAGAAACTAGAACCTGACTGTACTAAGCTTATGTTCTGAGTCTGGCACACTGGACTAGGCTGATGTTAGTGTGCATTTTTTATTGCACACGTTTCATGCTTTTCCTTGGTGAGAGTTCATTTTGATTTTGATATTTACTGGTAATGTAACAATGCCTCCCCCCAAATTGAAAACCCTCTCAGAGGGCACACTTGTAGCTGGGACGGAGAGGTATTTTTTTGGTCAGATTAATAAGCCGTTGAAAGTTCAGTTGGTGGCGCTTCCACCAGTCAAGTGGGTCAGTGTCTGGGTCTACCTCAAGGGTAAACAAGTACGTTGTCAGCTCAGTCTCTATTTATTCTATCACAGCCTCTGACTGGTTGGGAGATGACACTGGCACATTCTTCTTGAAGAAGGCCGACTAAAGTACGTTTTTTCTTAGGCACAGGCTGTTCTTCTTCGTACACCTGACCAGCTGGACCAGGCTGCTGTGGTGTACCATTAGCAGCAGGAGCAGGTAGAGACAAGAGTTCAGTGACAGTTCTTTTTTGACTTGTTCCACCTTGTCTGGGTCAATGTACATTGTACAGAACCTTGGGTCCATCAGTGAGGACATGTCCAAGAGTTCACTGCATGGGGTTGCTGCATTTGTCATCAAGGTACTGCATTATGTTGTTTTTTTTCATTGTTGCAGTGTGTTCTGTGTTTTTCTTCTCTGGCTGTAGAAGACTGGTTTAACCGGTTTAATGCATGAAACGCTGAGGTACGACTCCCAAGAGAGTGCGTCGGTAAAGTCTTGGAGTGGTTTGACAGCTTTATTTCTTGATTCTAAGACTTCAACATCTTACCAAGAGTGTAACGACTGTCGACTTTGTCCTAGCTGCCCGAAAAAAATGTACACGCACGTGTATCTCAATGAGATCTATCAATCTAACAATTACAGGCTGTCAATGTCTGAGCATGGTTCTCAGTCACTCAACAACACAGATGGCAGACAGCGATCGCAGATAGTTCCATCCTAATATTTGAAGAGCATCAAGCTATTAAAATCTCTAATCTCTATTTTGTCATCACCGATTATTAGTCAGTCGTTTTTTTTAGATTATACAGTGATTTGATCATGTTTTTAGTTTAAGGCCCATCCAGAACTGGAATCTTTGTGCTGTGCCTGTCACAGCGCCAGGCAGAACCAATTCCTCAGCTACGTCGGGCAGTTTCTTACTCTGTGCCACATGTCTGGCTATGAAGTAGCTTGCTTTCAAAGCACATTTAACGTTGCCAGTCAGTGACACAGTAGATCTTATTTGTATCTGTAGCACATTTACTTTTCTCTTTAAAAAATCCCCCGGCTTTACAACGAGCTTCGGATGTTTGGTTTCTAGACGCTACCTTAGTTTTGAAGGCTTGTTGGATAGCGTTAGCCCACACTCAACACACTGGGCGCTGCCTCGCTACCTCCATTTGCAGGAAAACAAAGCTAGGGTTGTATGAAATTGGCCTTTGAGGAGGAGTTGACATCACTTTCATCTTCATTTTTTCATTTAAAAGTCACCTTCTACAGGGTATTTGACACTATTTCATTTAGTTGCCAGAGGCTCAAAAATATTATTTTAAAAGTTTTTCCCCGCAAATTCAGCTTTGGTACTAATTTCCGCCAGTCTAAAAGTGGCTCTAGTGAGCTCTCCTGAGAACAGGCTGTTTCTATGCCTGTACCTGTAAATGTCAATGAGCTGTTCCACGGCCAATCAACGCTCCTATTGGGCAGGGGAGCGGCTTTGGTGTCTGGTGTACGTTCTTAGCGTTGCAGCAGGACGTTTCTGAATGGTTGGTTAATTTTTTTCTAAATCTTTTATTTTGTTCAAATGTGTTGTTTCAGTTACTACCATTTAGCTAACGCTAAATCATCTTATCTGGGGGGATGGTCGACAGCAGCCTCCACTACAGCCGGTGGAGTGGCCAGTGACTTCCACCTCACAAGTTTCCAACTCTAAGATCTGCTCGTCAGCACAAAATGGGCAAAAAATGGAGAAAGCAAGTAAGTGAGGTGACAGAATTTTCAAATCATTTTTGGACCTCATACTCATGCTATGGGGACACATATGACCTTCAGAAAATGAATTTGGGTTGGAAGGTGACCTTTAAAAAACTTCTCCATCATGTTAAACTGGCTGACGCCTCACTGCTACCAAGTGGTGAGAAGCTGCATTGCAGTCCTATGGCCTTCGTGGCCCACAGGTGCAAAACTGAAAGGTATTTGCAGCCCATTAGTTGTCACCCCATGGTTAAGAAGCACCGAATTAGCCATTCAAGCTTCAGACACTGGCAGCTAACCACTACAGGCAGGGCCCTCACACACACTGTTACATATCCTCTTATCAATGAATTGCAGGAGTTCTGTCATAGTATCTCTTTTCACAGGTTCTTCTTGACACAGTTGACTGTATAATATTTCTACAATTTATTTTATTTCTTCTGTTGTGTTGGCTATGGACCCTTTTGTTTTGTTAATTTTCAAATGGTTCCTCTTTTATTGATTATTTTCTTAGACAAATATCTCGAGCACCTGTCCCTTTCCTCCACTTCCTGTTCTCTACTTCTTGAAATATCAACTCTACTTTTAATTTTTTGACAGGCTCGACATCTTTTTTTTAATTTCTCTGATTTTTCAATATTTTATCAACTATAAACTCTTTCATGACTTTTTTGTCCTTCCTGCTCATTATACAATTAAAATGAAAAACATAACATTTAAATAATAAAATAAAAATTTTACCCAAAATATAGACATGCAATTCTTCCAAGAGATCATATCTGTCATTCTTCTCACTGGCGCCATTGATGTTTAAAAAGTTAAAGTCTTGTCCCATAAATGTCAAGTGTTCTAAGAGTGCCCAACCAGCTTGTATCACCATAGTGCCCTTCACCAAAACCTGTGGGTTTTTTTTATTAAAATGGTTGTTCAATCATTCCTGCTTTGATTGGATCCACTCCATATTGATGTCTGTGATCGCATGTTGTCCCACCCACTGTATTGTTTTTTAAATAGTATGCAGCACTCCTATAACAAGAGTATGTCTACCTGTACAGAAGTCAGGTAAGATAAGTTACTCTGGGCTCCCACTCTTCAGACTTCTCACATTGATAGTTGTGAATGTCATGCGTATGATAGTAAACAACAAGTGTGACATTTTAAAGGACGGCAGGAGTACATGCAAATTTGAAGTGGATAGAGCAAGGCAATTTACCTATTTCTTCAGAATGCAACTCCTCTGTCACACCTGTAGTTGAGGGGGGACAGGTTTCCCTGCACTGATCCTTGGGGGTGACCTTGGGCAAAGCACTGCATTCATTTTAGACTCCTTTGGGGTAGACTATAATCTGATGGTTAGGAAGGACACTTCCTTTGGTGAATTTAAAGGGATACGTTCATCCAGTGAGCATCTATTTGAAAAAATCCCAACCCTTTCCGTATTCTCTGAGGCTACGGGGGGATCAGAGGAATTTGGACAGTTCTAAACCTTGCATCTTTGTT
>CAESWR010001012.1:34129-53469 GCA_903171835.1 Mullus surmuletus
CCACTTGGCTAGGTGGTCGACCTCTGTCCTGTAGTGTGTCTCTTGGGGTGGGTGTCCCTGCTTTCTGAGCTAGTTCCACCCTCAGCCTGTATTCCATTAGCCTAGTTTCTTCTACCATCTCATAAGATGTCCCTCCTCCAATGACCTGAATAGGAGGGAAATTCAAAATTCCTCAATTAACCTTTCAAACATATCAACTTCACTACCCTTTCCACCCATTGCACTTCCCTTTGCTGTTTTTAACTTGTTAACAAAGGATTTCGGACAGTCTCTGAAGAGGTGACTTGGTGCTCTGCAGAAGTTTCACCTTCTGCCATTCATGAACTCTTTAAAGGTGTATCCACTTTCTTTGCATTTCCTGCAGACAATATTCTTGCACGCCTCTGCCATATGGTCCTGCTTGCCACATTTATAGCAGATCTTAGGCTCTGCTTGGTAGTGTATATATCTTCAATTTGCCTCCAACAACTATTTTTTAGGGGAGGTGTCTTAGGCCTTGAAACTCTTTTCGGGTCTTGCGCTTCTTCTTCATCTCCTGGATGCGCTGGGACACATCTTCAGTGATGTAGTATCCTGAGGTCATGGGATGTTTCGGGTCTCGCAACATCATACACCCTTGCCCAGGCGACCCAGCCGGGGTGATCAAGTCCCAGCTTGTGTCCCAATAGCAGCCCACTGATCTGCTCTTTTCAGCCAAAGCCACCTCGTTGCTTTCTCTGCAGCTTCGATTGTGGATTTGATGGCCCTCTTCTTGTAACGCCCAAACGGCCGAGCATTTTACAGCGGGAGCGTCCTGCAAAGCCTCTACAGCCAACTTCTATGGGTTCATAGAATGTCCTACATCCCCTGCCCCTGCACTCCTCCACCAGTTCCTGGTACTTGGCACGTTTCCTTTTGTTGGCTTCTTCAATCCGCTCTTCCCAGGGCACTGTAAGTTCCAGTATGATCAGGTGTTTTGAAGCCATGGAGATGATGATCATATCTGGCCGGAGAGATGTTGATGTAATGTGCTGGGGGAACCTCAGCTGTTTTCCCAGGTCAATGTGCAGCTGCCAATCAGGGGCTGTGTGGAGGAGGCCTGTTGTTGTTTGTGGACATGCCCGGGGTCTCACTCCAGCTTTGATGAAGGAGATTGCCTTCTTTGGGGCACGGTGGTGTTTGCTGGTGCTGATGACTGAGGGCAGGAAGGTGTCTCACTCTGCCCCCACACATGGAGGTTTGCTGGGCTAGGGAGGGCATCGTATACTGCCTGCACAAGGAATCGGACGTGGTGGAAGTCTGCCTGCATGATGTTTGACCAGGTGACTTTGCGCTGTAATGTGCTCTCCCACCTAGTCCAAGCGCCCTGCTGCCGGAGTCCCACTGCCCTACCCACCCACTCTTCCTCCAAGCCTGCTCGGACCTCTTCCTGGAGTAGATGGTGTCTCTCCTTGCCCCGGGCCTGGCTAACTTGGCTCTTGGGGAAGTAGCCCAAGCCTGCTCTTCCTGTAGCCAAGACCCCCACCAATGCCTTTTGCCTTAGGCGTGACTCTGCCACCTCCACTGCCTTTGTTGCCTTCCATTTCCTTCCTGTCCTCACTTCAATCCCAGCTGATGACACCTCGCAGTCCCTGGAATCTCTGTACTGTAGGGCTTCTCTTGTGCGTGCCACTTTGAATTCTTCAGTGAGCCCACTGAAGGGTAGCTAGAGGGTGTTGCTTGTCCCATACAGGGCAGCGCTGTTGAGGCTGCGAGGAAGGCCCAGCCATTTTCGAAGAAAGCTGCTGATCTTCCCCTCAAGGATTCCACGGTTGTTACTGGAACTGCATACACCAAGAGAGGCCACAAGATTCTGGGCAAAATGGAGTGCTGGTAGATCCAGGCTTTAAATCTGCCAGGCAAGCCAGACTTGTCCACCTTGGTGAGCCACCCTCCAAGCTCTTCAGTAGACTTCTGGATGGCAGCAGAGTCTTTCAGGCTGGAGTCAAAGAGCTTCCCTAAGCTCTTGACTGGGTGCTCTGTGATGGATGGGATTGCCGTTCCTGAGATTGAAAACCGGAATTTATCAACCACCGTCCCCCTCTTCAGTACCATGGACCTTGATTTGGAAGGCTTGAAACTCATCCTGGCCCATGCGATGGGTCTCTCCAGTCCCTGCAAGATTCACCTGCTCCCTGGGACTGATGTTGTTGTGATAGTGAGGTCATCCATGTAGGCTCTTATTGGGGGCTGTCGAACACCTGATCTGGATAGCGGCCCTCTGCATTCCACCTCAGCAGCCTTCACCATCATGTTCATCGCTAGTGCGAAAAGGATAACGGAGATGGTACAACCTGTTATTATTCCTTTCTCAAGGCGATGCCAGTCTGATGTTATTGACCCAGAAGTGAGCCTGAGCCTGAAATTATCATAATAATCCAGGATCAAGTCATTGATCTTGCTGGGAACATGGTGGAGGTGTAGCGCAAGCTCAACTAGTTTGTGTGGGATGGACCCATAGGCGTTGGTCAGGTCCAGCCACAACACAGCAAGGTCGCCTCTGTTGTCATGGGCCTCTCTGATGAGCTGTGTGACTACACCAGTGTGCTCTATACAGCCGGGAGCTCCAGGGATCCCTCCCTTCTGCACTGATGTGTCAATGTAGTTATTGTTATTGGATTCTTTCCCATATCGCCCAGCCCCAGATTGAAACATATGTACGTTAAAAACCATTAAAGATTTTTTCTTAGTTAGGATGTTTCTGTTTTTTGCGTGTTTGTGCTGGTGCTGACACACCGCTATGTTTTTATATGTTTAGTTTCACCTTTCTTCATGTCAGGAAACCTGTGGACTAAGACATTGTCTTGATGTGGAGAAGGAGTTTAGCTGACTGCTAAGTTATACTGTCAAACGTATGATCAAGCACACCACCACTTTCCTCAAATCAAACGAGAAACTCTTGTTTCGATAATCGTAAATCAGCCGATTAATATAATGGTCTCTCTGTGGTGAACATTGCTGCTTTATCATTTTAAAAAGTCAGAATGAATACTGAAATTAATAGAAAACCGAAACGCCACTCGGAGTGTCACATATCGCCGCTAGTGGGTGTATATTGGTTTTGTTAGAGAGCCCTTCGTGTCACACATATTGAAGATTATAAAATAATCAGTTATGGAATTCTTCTGGTGGAACAATAATTCTAAATTGTTTGTTTGGAAATCTGCATTGATGAAGTAAATGGATGACTGGATTGTTCGCTCTGATCGTCCAGTCGCTCCACAAGTGGATTATATGAGAGCCTCCTGCGTCAGACAACGACGCTCAGGCACCTTGTGCATCAGTAAACGACACTTAGATCCGGAACTGGCATAGACGGTTATACTTTTAGGCTTTGGTTTGATTGTCATTAACTTTCAAACAGCTCGCATTCCCATTTTTTATGATTCTGCAGTAAGTTTCCATTAAAGGCATGGTTGACAATTGGAGAGATTGGTAATTATTATGAACATCGTTTATAGGGCGGTTATGGTTCTATAGGGCAATCTCCACAAAGTGCAGAGAAAACAGAACGAAAAAAAAAACATTCACCCTAGGAGCTGCAGGGCTCCAAAAATTGATGAGCAGGAAAGACTTTGCCAAGCAATGTCTCATCCTAGCCTCCATCAAAGACACCATCTGGACCTCCAGAAACTTGCTGATAAGGAGGCACATCCAGATCCTTCATGTTTGTGGTCCGGATGGCAGCAGCAAGATGCTTGTGGGAAAAATCACAGCCGCATTGCCAGCTACCCCGAGTGGGTACTGTCCTGCAGTTGAAAGACACCTGGTACCGTGCCGAGAAGTCGAGTAGAGCTGGTTTTGAAATGTAGATGTTGAACGATCTGTGGTGGCAACAGGGGAATCGATCCAGCTGTGTTTTGGTGTTTGTTTTGGTAAATTTAGACCGCTGATGAACTGGCAGCAGTGGCAGCAGTATGTAATCTAGCAGTCAGTCAAATTGAAAAAGCAAACACTGGCTCGGAGGATCGTAGTTGCCGGCGCAGCAGGATTATTGTCTATGTGAAAACAAATGTGATTGTAACTTGCCTAAACCCAACCGAAATGCCGTGTCGACCAGGCAGAATTCTGATGGTCTGTTCTGATCCTACACTGGCCAGTAATGTTAGAATGTACTTCCAAATCCAGGAGGAAGGTGTGAAGCCAAGTTGATCCCACACATTTCCAAGCATATCTTTTGCTTTTTCTCTTGTGTGATCACACTCTTTTTGGTTTCCTGGTTTCTTCAGAAAGTGTCCGCTTTGGTTTTGTTGCGTCTGCCATCATCACCACTGCGCTACGTATCTAACGCCAAAGGCTACTTACTTAGATTAGTCTTTGTCTTGTGATCTACCACCGCCATGTATGAGAGAAATGAGTCCGATTGCATAACATTTGCATGTGTGATGAATTGACTCAGCAGGAAAATGAATCAAAACGGAACCCAAGCAAATCAACGTGCAGTAAATAGTCAGTTCTCTGCTTAGCTGTGTAAAATATTATGTTTTCTATATGTATGGCCAGTTATTGCTTCTCGTTTGTGAATCTAGAGTCCATTAGTGTGCTGTCAGAGCTCAGAGGAGTTATGACTCTAAAGTCAGATCCTATTGTGGGAGTTGCTGTGTACAATGGAGGTAAACAACTGGCTATGTTGTTGATGATCAACTAGCGGACTGTTTGTCATTACTTGAGACTCAGTTACTAGTGCACACAAAGGCCCTTGTATCACAGACCATGAAAGAAGAATTTAGCACATAAGAACACAATATATTTTCTTGGCACAGTTTGGGATTGGTAATACAATTTAAGCTTCATTTAATCGCCCCAGCCTTCCTGATGGGTCATGCCCATCCCTTTATGACCACGGTGTAACCATCTTCTGATGGCGACATCCATCAGGACAATAAACCATGTAAAAGCTAAAATAATCTCAATTTTAAAAACAAGTTTTTTTTTTATATACTAATGAGTTCCATGTAGTGTCCACTGCCAGATTTGACTCAAATATGGCTTTGAAGTTACTGTTTTATTCCATCTTCTTCCATGTTTTCCAAAGGGTTGCCTGGACGGCTGATCTTGTACAAAATAATATATCAGGTCATGGTACAAAACAGAAAGAGCCAGGTCTGCAACACATACATTTTTCTTCTCAACTCCAAATGTTTTAAGCACCGTCACCACTACCAATATCTGGAAGGTGGTATTTCACTCCCTGACATTGTTGGCCGAGCTTCCAATCTTGTTGTTAACAGAGGTTTTAGGCAGAGGTGCTTTACATCTTCCTTTTGCATTGCCAAGTGTTGCACAGATGAGCAAAATCTTTGCCCCAAACCAAAAATGAGATGAGAGAAGCCAGTGTTATTATTTAATTTTGAATGATTCCTCTAAAGCAGGGGTCACCAACGAGGTGCCCACGGGCACCAGGTAGCCTCCAAAGACCACATGAGGTGCCCGCAGGCCTGTTCTAAAATGTTATTTTATTCTGTTGCTATTCTTTTTTAATCACTCTTACAATTATATCAATTTGAAAATGACAATATCTTTAAAAAAAAAACAGTAAAACACATGTTTATGCATGTAGTTTAGATAAGTTTAGGTAAATTCTGACCTATTCTAGTTAAAATGTTTATTTCAGAAGAGTCTATCACACTGGTAGCCCTCCGTAAGAGTCAGGACCCATGAAGTAGCTCTCAGTGTTAAAAGCGTTGGTGACCCCTGCTCTAGATTATGTACTTTTGTTTCTTAATTTTGAATTCTTCTTGTGTGTTCATTCAGTATTAGATCAAAGTGTGCCATCGGTTTCACATGAGAGAAAATTTCCACTATGAGGGTCATTAAAACTGAAGTCCCCCTTAAATCTTGATTATGCTCAGAACCCCCCCCCCCCCACAATTCCTTTCTGAATAACACTTCTTTAATGCTCAATTTCGATTTACATTAAATGTTGTTGTGTTTGATTGACAGCAGTTTTGATTTGGTCTCTTCTGCAAATCTTACCTGCTTGTCGAATTCTCAAAAAGCTTTTTATCGTTGATGTTCCTTGAGATTCTGAGCTAGTTTTTACAAGCACAAAAGCCCCTACTGCTTAGAGCATTGTACTGTTTTTCAAAGAGAACACAATAAAAACAGAATACTTCATTTTCCCTCATGGAGTACAAAAACCATGACCTTTGGATCTCTCAATTTTCTATTGTAATATTTAATTTTGCTTCGTGACTCTGCAGAGGTGTTGAGGAATCATAGTCCTCATCCTGGTCCTACTTTCACATAATGACATAACATAATGTATAATGTTATCAAGTGAATATGGCCATAGAGCAGGGTTATCAGATATAATCAGACATCTTGATAGACCTTGACTTGTGGTGTTCACAAAATATGATGAAAGGCTGCTACTGGGGTGTGGTAATGGTTTGAAATATGTATAAATAAGAACAGAAACAACACGTATAAAGTAAGTAATTCCTTGAGATAAGAAAAATACATTCTCTCCCTTCTACTGTCGGCACCTGCCAATCAAATTGCAAGTAAAATCTTAAACTACAGGTTTGTAATTGCCCACCTACTCCAGAAACCTCAAGAATAACATAATATAATATCCTATCATATGATATCATATAATACATTTTATAAAAGCAAACAAAAACTGGTTTAATCAAAATTCTGTCGAAAATTTTAAATTATTTTTTTTTTTAATTTTTTAAGTCATTGTTTAAAAAATGTTCAAGGAAGTTTAGAAAATGAAATAGTGACACTGCTTTTATGTGGTCTTTGCCCTCCTTTCATTCTTTTAGCGAAAAGAAAACATGTTTTTCAAATTATCATTTCTGCAGCAGTTTGGACATTGTGGAAAGCCATGCTTAACTTAAATTAGACTTACCAAGAATGAGAAAAGGGACCCTGAGCCATGTTCTATCTTCAAACTATGATTAATGACTGCCAACTGTCATGGATGCATCAAAAACAGAGCCATACATCATGCAATAACTACAGCTGGCAAATGCTGACAAGTACACTGCAGTCACACCAAAGAGTAGAACCAATAGCATGTTTCACTGTATAGCCTGTTTCGATTTGATATTCAAATACATGTGTTGGAAGAATATCCAATATGGACAATTTTGGAAAAAAAATCAAAACAAGAAAAAAAGTGGGTATTGAAGCATATACACACAATAAGCACTCACATACTCTCCTCTCTTTCAGGTACACACACCTCTATTCCTATGTAATCTGTCATTTTGCCTATAGTTTTAATTCCTGTTAACGGCATGGCTGCATGTTACTGCATTGTTTCTTCAAATGGAACTTCATAACCGAACAGCTTGGTTGCACTTGCACAGGCTGGCTTTAATTGGCTTTTTTTTGTTCCTTAAGAAAGAAATATTCTGGCCCTGTTCTCGCATCTTAAAGACTGCTTCTCTGTCTGTGTACTATATATATGTATGAAACGTAGAACTAGTGTATGTTCAAAATCGAGTGAACCCCCGGTTGCTTTTTGTAAAGTCAAGGAGGTAATTAGTCCAGGTGTGGTGACACACATTTGGGTGCTCATGTAATCAACTGTGCAGACCAAACCACATTAGCAAGGGTGTTGGTCAGGACTGATGAAGCGAGTGAAAACAAACCAAACCATTTCACTGCCAAGATATATCCACACAGATCAACAATGCAGACGGGTAAAGACATCGGAGGCAAAGGAAAACCATCAATTTATTTACAGACGATCCTACCTCCATCCATTCATTGTAAGACAAATTAACCCTCAACATGGCCACAACTCTTCCTAGAAGTAGATGCTTATCGAAATTAATAAGCTGAAGTGAATAAATATGGATAAATAGAGGCTAACGCTCATTCAGTAGAGGTACTGTACCTCTTTGGGACACAGAAAATTCTGGTCTTTGGAACAAACTCACTGTGAGTTTAAATCAACTACATTTGAGTGTACATGTGAGACCATTGAATACACTCTAGGGCAAAGTTAAAGTAACTTTTTTTGTGGGAGTTGATCTTTTAACCATTCTCAGGAGATAGAACTGAACTCTTGTGGGAGTTACAAAACTAACCCCATGTAGAGTAAAATACAACTCTCACTTTGAGTTAATTTTAATGTGAACTGTTTTATAGTGTTAACAGTCAACCCTTAAGAGTGTGTTTTATTTCATACTTTGAGTATATTAACTGGAGTTAATCTTTAAAAACCAAAATATTTGAGTGAAAATGATTACAAAAAATACTACCACCATGTGCTACCTCACATGTTTAAAGAACAAAACAAAACACTGCTGTGTGGATACTTGTAATGTGACAAGTTACATTTGGAATCACTAACTGTGTAAACATGTTATAGCAAACATTTACATTAGGGCTACACAAAGATGAAAAAAATATCTAATTTAAATTATTTTGACTAATAAGATTTGCGATAGAGGAAATTATAATTTTCTCATTTTCAATTAAAAACAAAAATAATTGTGTGATATGGATTTATGGGTATCTAAAGATACTTTATTAAGTCTGTAGAATATGATGCGTAGGCTAGAATATGTCTGCAGCGGAATATTTAATTTAAAATGCTATTTTTACACACATTCAAATATTGTGCCTTACTGAGATTTGAAAATTGCAGTTGGCCATATTGCGATTTGCATTACATTTTGATTAGTTGTAGCCCTAATTCACATTTAAAACAAACTGCTATAAGGGCATCTGAACAGTTGGGACGCTATGTGCTCAAATGGTAATAATACAAAAAAAAATTCAAAAGAATAAACAAAAATCTGTTTGCTGGTCATCTAAGGAACCAAATGTTCTTGAAGATGTGGGACCTCCTTTATTCTCCACTCCGTTATGGGAGGTTGAAGTGGTTCTGTTCTCCCAGTCTTGACACGCTTCTCAATAAAGCCTTTGTTTCCCTGTATGTCATAGAAATGTTCCTGAAAATACAAGAGTAATTATAGTTGGAATGCAGACAATATCTAGTGTTTGGTGGCCCTAGTGTATATGTGCTGTGTATACAGTAAAAATCAACAAACCGAAATGTAACTGCCATCATTATGTCACATTACGGCTACAGTGCAAACTCAAATTCAACACTCATACAGGAAGACCAGAACAATAGGCTCCTTAGGTCTGGTCTCATGACCACTGGATTTGCCACCACCCTCCTAGGTGGTTAAATATATTTGAAACTCCCCAAAAGAATTTAGAACCGAAGAAGCTTCCTGGATGAGAGGCAAATTGTTTTCATTTGCATGAGGTGAGTCCAGTTGACAACTCATAATTATTTAAGATATAGCATGACCTGGATGACTGAGAATATCCACAAATATATGCTCATTATTCTTAGAATGATGCATTATTCAACAGCTCCATCATTTTGGCAGAACAAATATTACGTTTGAAGGTAATTATCAGATATACAAAATATGATTTATGTTCCTTACCAATGTTAATTCAGTTATTTGTTCCAACTACTGGGAGCAAGAGACATATTGCTTCAATCTAACCCTAAAGCCCCCGCATTCTTGAATTGTACACAAAAGCACCAGCTTCGGTCACCTTGTGGCTCTAGACTAGTGATGTGCTGGTTGCGAACGATCCGTTCTTTGAGCCGGCTCTTTGAGGTGAACGACGGGAGCCGCCTCCTGACTATGAGCCAATTTATTTGTTTTTCTCATCTTTTTTCCTGTAAAAGCCACATGTGATTGGTCAAGATGTGTGATGTGATTGGTCAAGATGTGGCGACAGAAAACGTAGTAAAACATTAAAACACAGTTTAATGTAAGTGATTGGCAGAGTCAAAGGCAGAGTGTAGACTTTGCAAAATTAAAATGTAATATCAGCAGGCTCCATAAATAAATAGTTAAACAATACAAAGAAATTGGTTCTTATTATTTTACAGTTTATTTTTTGAAGCACTCTTTAGTATGAGTTAATAAAGCAGATTGATTATAATGTTTCTTTTTACATTAGAAATTCATTTTACACATAATTTTTGAAAAAATCTGAAGAGCCACTTAGGAGCCAAAAGAGCCGGCTCTTGTTAGGGAGCCGAGCCAAAAGAACAGGCTCACTAAGAAAAGCTAACTTAAGGTCTAACTTAATTCCACACCTAAAGATCTGTTAAATTCTTTATTTTGTAAAGAAAGTTTTTTGTTTTTTCAAATTAAATACCGTGACTATAGACATAACATCAACATATTTGATTTTACCCAATTTCATTGCACACTGTAATGACAATAAATAAACAATTTTCTATTCCCATGTTTCAGTGCGGTTCTCTTTTAAATGTTTTATTCTCACTTGCTGTAATGTCATTTTCCTTACAGTGATACAGTCCACTGAAGCTTTGTGCCTAATGTTCAAAATAAGAAGCACATATTGTTTATTCCTCTCATCTGTGCGAGTTTTACCCATTCTAGGCACTGTAAATGTACACAGTACACTCAGTACTAATATGTATACACAATGACAATTTAGGGACTGGATTAGTGCATGTGAAATACCCACCCTCTACCAAAGTGAATTAATTGTCTAATGGCTTTATATTGATTAGGCATGTCTCAGATTTGAGTTGCAAATCTCCTTCTAATCCAGGTATTTCCTCTAAGGATAAACACGGGATTGCTTTAATTAGTAACATGGCTGTGTGTGTTGGGTACAGTTACATGACAGCAAACACCTGGAGCTGAAGTTGCAACGTGTTTGGATGATAAAGGCCCTCTTCTTTAGTGCATTTAGCCACTTGCAAGAGATAGTAACACTAAAATATGTTAAGCAGTCAGAAAATAACAATTACTTACTATAACTGGTGTTTTTACTTTAGGGGCTTATATTAATTTGTGTGTGACTAAATTTAAACATCTGCTCCCAAACCCCAGACATAACCCTCTTCATTAAGTTATGGATTCTAGTCTTATTAAAACATGTAACCTCCTGCATATTTGGCAGGGATTTCTTTTTTTTTTTTCATGTACCCTGTAAACATAAATGAAACATTAGTTTGTGTTCCATTTCAACAATTTCCCCATTGTGTTTGACAAATATTTATAAATAAATACTTATTTATATTATTATATTTAGATAAAATTGTTCAAATTGTTTTTTTTCATAAAACATTATGATGGCAGCGGCGAAACAATTTGCCTGAATGTATATATTCGACTGAGAAATGTATATCATCATTTACTTTTATATTTCTGTCAAATATGGAATTAGACCTTTTTATATCGCTTCCTCTGAGCCAGAAATCCCTACATTAGAAGAACTTGTTTTCCAGTATTATTCACATCTATATTCCAAGGAGTTTAGTTCAGATATCACAGTTTTGTCACAGTATCACTGTCTTTTATGTCAGAAGAGAAGCCTACACTGATGAGGGGTTTAGATGTTTACAAAAAGTATCTAAGGTTTTTAGCCTGTCATCCAGAAAATGTTGTTAGACCTTGTACCACTTCATTAAAAGAAAAAAAAAAGAGCATGACTACAATCTTTCAAAAAGTACCAAGAGCCTGTTTCCACTGTAAAATATATTAGCTCATTAAATACCAAACTTCCTGTTTTACCGGAAGATGTTCAAAATGAAAAACCATAAAACAGGACACGCAGTACGCTAAAAATAAAGGCACGGAGGAAAAAACTGAAAATACTAAATAAATACCATATTGTATTATGTAAAATAGTTTCTTCATTAACAGACCATAAGTCCTTGATATGAGTGATTTATATTGGCCTCAAAAGCTTTCAGTAGTTTTTAGGTTTACTTACCTTGGAAGTAGCACGACAATGAAATTAACATCAGGATCGCCAAGGCCAGTCTAGGTTTTGGACATTGACGGCATTCAGTGTGGGAAAGGTGCAGGCTCAAGCATGATATCTGGAGATACCAGGCAGTCTTACTACCAACTCTTCTTTTTAGACGGTCTGATGAGACTGACTATTGAGGATTAAGTGGTGGGACAGAATTCCTGACACTGAAGGCCCCAGCAACACCCATATGCTAAGCATCTCTACCCTGTTTGCAAAGGCATAGGTAAGATGGTCTGATGACCAAAATGTCCAAAGGAAGTCCTCTCTGGAGACCTGAGAAATGGCAAAAAAGCTGAAGGTGGTCTGAAAAAGAGAATGTAAGGAAATCCTGTGCTAGACACAGCAGTTCAACTCACCAAGCCACAACAAAAATTTACAGCCTCAACTCCCCAAGTTATTTTTACATTCAAAGTATTTAAAAAGATAACCCTCTCTGCCTCGTTTAGAAAATTACAAAATAGAGAACTGTTTCCTGCAGCGTGGATATGATTTGATGTATGAAAACCAAGCAGCTCAAGTTGTCTGCCTGAACTAGCTCACGGGCCCACAACCCATTTCCTGTTAAAGAAAGTGTGCCAACGCAAAAACCAGCTTGAGTAAATTATGAACAGATTTTGCACTAAAGTGTATTTTGTCTGATATATCACCATTAGAAATTGCCAGCACAATTACACACAAACGTTCATTGAGAAACCCCTTGCCCTGAGCAAAACACACAGCAGTTGGTCCCCAATATGTGCATGACAAATTAATATCACGCAGTGGGTCAGATGGTGTAGACACACTCCATGCTCTGTGTTAATCAGGCCAACCTACAGACCTCACATGCCATCAGAACGAATTAGTACTTTGCTAAACAAGTATACTTTCCTCCCTGGTGAACATAATGTTTGGTACTTGTTTGTAAATTGTTCCGCAATGGTTTACATTTAAATTGAGGAATAAACAACGCTTCTGATTCTGAATATATAATTAGAGGTGCAATTATACAATGCACCACAATTATAATTATAAATAATATCTCAGTTGCAGGAATGCTAAAAGAAATGACAGATACCATGCTTTTTAGAATTGCATTTAAAATTTTAAGTAGTCTCACACATTGTTTTAAGGTTATCATCTGTTCATGTTTGTCTGATTGACCAATCAGTCACTCAATCACAACAATTATTTATTGTTGTGTAGATGGTAAATGAGCTGTAGATCTAAAACACTGTATTCTATGATTCACATCACTCATACATACCCACATTGATGTGCTGGGCTTCTGTGCAAGGTGCCGACCCGCTGATCAGGAACAACTGGGGGTTCATTGTCTGGCTAAAGGATCCAGTTGGCAACCTGTGATCACAAGTCGGCTGCTCAAACTTGTTTTTTTAACCCTTGAAAGTCCCAAGGAGTAGCATTTACAGTAATAGTTGTGGTGTGCGTTTATGTATTTTTAACTAATAATTTTAACCTACTAACTATATTATTAGTTATGATCTTATTACATTGCAGTTTAACTTGTGTTTCTTCATCTTCAAAAATAATGAAATTATGAACTGTACAGTGCATTCCCCTTGCTTGTCATACTACCTTTACCCTTATCCAAATGTGCAGACCTATTCGTTTTGTGTTGCGATACACAAATGTAGTGATATGACAAACCAAGGCCTTGATTTGTTTCATAGCTAAAGATTTAAATAACACCAGAATGGAAAAATTAACCCGGCTGCTAATTAAATTCAATGGATTTGTCTTAATTAAGAATAGAATCTTTTTTTTTGACTTAAAGGACACAGTACTGCTACTTACTGCTACTACTAGTTGTACTACTACTGCTACTGCTACTATGAATAATAATAATGATAATGATAATAATAATAATAATAATAATAACAATAGCGGTTGGACGTTATGTCACTATCAGTAAGCATGACAAACATTCTTAACAAATTGAAATCTTCCATTTGACTCATGGACAGTGTTCACATCCAGTTCATAATTTAATCTTGAACAACCAAGTTTCTCGCCTTTTCTTGTAATATCTTGAACTAAAATTTCTGCGTGGGCACTTAATGACACAAGTTCATCAAATTTTAAGTTCGACATTTTCATTGGCATTTTTATGTAAATTCATCTTCACCCCCAGAGGTTTGCTTCAAGCTTCTAACAGCAGGAAATGTTACCATCCTCTTGCTTTCTCTGAATTCTCATTCTCTTACTTTGAACTGCACTAATTGGATATTACAATCGAGTCTGTATGTTGGCCACTTTCAAGATTACAATTGTGTCAAAGGTCAAAATGTAGAAAGTAGATGATGACTTCTTGCTGAGTTAAAGTCCAGTTTTTTAAACATTTTACCCATTGTTACTTGTTCCATGTGTTACTGACGTGTTAGATAGCGTGGGCATTAGTAACTATCTTGTGTGCATTCAAAAAATAAATAGAATAACATTTTCCATGTCCCTTCCAGGGCTCGCGTAGATATGATCATACTTGGTTATTTTTTATTTTCCATACATCCTTAATCGTTATACTGATTTTTTTTTCTTTTCTTGAACTCTGGGTTGTGGGTGAATTTCTCTAGGTGGCACTCTTTTCATACTCTTAGTTCCCTCAGTCACACCAGTCTCAGCTGACCAAGCTTACTCTCATGCTCCTTTTTTACTAAACACAGAAAGGCACACTGCATAGTTTCTGCTGTTTTGTGTTTTGTGTTTTTTTTTTAGATCTTCCTCGTGGGTCAATGTTTTGGCCTCTGCCGTACCCTAAAGAAAAACCATTATGAAACCTCTCGTCTCTCATCCTCTAAGCATTTATCCTCATGTCAGCCCCCCCTAATCACTCACAAATGCTCATACAGCGCACTTATTTTGGATCCCAGTGGGCGTGGGTTATTCAAACGGCCTGACTCAGTGATTTAGAATGTCATTTAAAACCCATTCAGAGCATTGCTGTTAGGGCTTGTTTTATATTTCCAGCATCAGACCACAAGGTCAGTTTGCTCCAACAGCTGATGAGCGATCAATAAGAGATTTGAATTTAAAGAGCTATGGCCTCAGGGGCGGTGAGCCTGCATGGTCCATAGTGTAACCACAAGGGGGGCGTGGGGTGGGGGGTCTATGTGTTGTTAGGTGGTGGTTCGAGTGTGGAGGGGGGGGGGGGGNGGTTGCCCAGGGGCTTAACAGAGACCTATATCCTTTCATAAAGCCTCTACCCCATCCCATTCCCCAAGCTTGGTTAACTCTGAAGACCACGATTAATTCATGGTGAATTACAGTATGGAAGCAAGAGACCGGGATCGTTAACAGTCTTGACTGAACATGCAAGGTTAGGGAGCTAAATTTTGCCCCAGAATTTTGTCACAATAACTTACTTGACAGTCAGTGTTTACCTGCAGTGATGATTATTTTTTCATCCTTTTCGCAAAGACACCGCAATGTTGAGGCCCCTTGATTCGAAGAAGTCCCCCCCCCCTCCTGGCCATCCCACCACGCTGTTAGAGCATTAAGCTACAGGGAATAATAACGTAGGAGTGGGGATAATAAAAGCATAACAAGCAAGAGTACCAAGGCCAGAGCGAATTTCATCATTGTCCTTCACAGTGGCACAGCTAACTGCTTATGATTAGTCAATGACCTCAAGTAAGCGAGTATACGAATCGGAGGCCAGAGACACTGAGTTTGGGGAAAAAAGTGTCATCAGCATAAATTGTCAGTTCACTCCCCCTTGTGTCAGACACAGCAAAGTCTAATAAATACTTCCGCAGCAAAGTAAAGTCGGCAGAAAAGCATTTGTTGTTCATAACTCTGTTGTGGTATGAATTATTCTTCAAGCTATATGAGGCAACACTGACGTCAGGACCCCCCTTTCGAAAGTCCACTGATAAAGCAGAATTTGTATATTATTATTGTATATTGTATATTATTATCTCATTACTCAGACATGATTTGTTATGATAAAAAGCATGAATATGTAGTGGTAAGCTCATTCTCTCCTCTTGTTCAAATAACAAGCTACTGTCTAGTTGTCACTATAACCACTGATAAGGACTACATCAGATAATGTGCACTGCATCAGAAATGCCCAGGCAAGGAGGCCAACAGACAACACACTTTGAAACAGGAGGTGTGTGGTCCCTATTGGCAATCACTTTAAACAGCAAATCACAATAGTCACAAACCGAAACGGTCTTGTAATTTAAACTGTATTGCTATTTTGATACATTTTAAGTGAGTATTAATCAAGCCCTTGTGTGCCTATATTTTCCCCAACGTAGTGTGAAATGAGGGTTTGTCAATGTTAGCAGACTACATGCACCTCCTTGCCTGATGATCGATAGAGTTTGCCCCATCTGCAGCATTCCTATGATAATGACAATTACAAATAAGAGACCTATTTATTGAACTGAGTGAGTGGTTAAGAATTTGTATCCCAAAACTCCCAAAAAGTAATAAATAAATGAATTTGTGTTATATGTGTAAAACCCAGAAGAATTTATACTCAGAATTAAGAAACATTTAGCTCTCAGGGTGTCTGAAAGGCCAATCAATTTGTACTACAAGTGATGTGAAAATTAGATGTGTGGACAAAGTCTTGATAATGAAATGAATGGTATTGGTCTGATAAGTGGCTCACAAAATGCTTTGGATGTGCGCCTGCACTGAGATACAACACACTCTATGTAGAATTAAACCTCTCCAAAGAAATATGTTAAAAAATCATAAGTATACTTTCTAGTTTTATTAGAAACACATTTTTGTTAACATGTTGTATTTATACAGTGAATGGTCTAATATGCACTGGAGGTCACATAAGCTTAGATTTATTGGAACAATTAAAGACATACCATGGGGGCTTGATACTCAAAGAGATGTAGCAGCTACGAGCTGCATATTTGACCATCAAATTTTTCTTAGGATTGATTTTTTTCTCCTTTTAAGACACAAAAATAAAACCTGTCTAAGTATGTTGTATTGACAGTTTTATATATGTGTTGTCAGAAGACTAGAAAATTAAGAAAGAAATAACTCCTTTGAACATTTACATTTTTGTCTTAACACGTTCTGCAGATGATGGTGCAAAGCACTTTAACAGTATTTGTGCTATCCTTTTTTTTATTTGGCAACTACGTCTGTTTTTATTCATTTTTAACGTTTTTCTGTAAACAACATCTTGTACAAACTAGCACAGTGAACCACAACCCCAGTAAATGTGTTTTTATCTCCATACAATATAAATGAAATCAATACAAAAGTTTGGTTGGTTGCTTGGAACATTTTATATGGATTGAGGGGTTTTAAAACATGGTCTTCTGGACTCCTGAATTAAATATATTACGTAAACAGTTGACTGTTCTAAGTCCCATTCAGAACCTTAGTCAAAGATTTTTAGAAGGTAGACTTCATTTCAACATTTCAAGTTCACTTCCATTTTAAATAAAGGGTTTGCAGTCCATAGAGGGTGTTCACTTTTTGCCTTTTTAAGGCATCCTTCAGATTTGGTGGAAATCATGAAACAAGCAAACAAACAAACAAACAAAGAAAAAAAAATAGTCCAGATGGTGGAACAATTGTTATTTCTTCGGGCCTTCAGAAACTTTGTGTCAAAAAGATTAAGTGTCAATATGGCAGAGCCTTGAGAGGCAAAGAGGTCTGAGAAGCTTCTGAATAAATACAAGTGACACACTTTGTGCCTCAAACATAGTCTGAACGCCACTCCTACAGTGCCAAGGTCAGCACACAACCAACCCTCAGTCACTTTGTTCTCTCTCTGTAAAGCTATTGAAGTCTTTGACAGTAGCTAATGATGTTTTTGTGTGTGTGTTCAGAACATATTATATGAGATTTCAAACGTGTTGTCTTTTACCCCGGTAGTGAGAACTTGGGGGTTTGGTCGCTATGCCAGGCCACTGATGGATGGGGGGTAACAGGGTGAGGGGTAACAGGGTGAGCGCCACGGGGACACAACGAAAGGCAGGCGAAAGGGGCAGCTCAAAAGTCTCACCCATTTAAAAGTAAAAAAAACAAAACAAAACAACAACAACAAAAAGAACCCAGTCTTTGATTCAGGGTAAGGAGAGATAAGCATTTGAAACACCAGCACATAATGCCGAAGAAAATGTTTGTGAGCATATTTCATGCCGTATACACTTTCTCCTTAAAAACATTGACTTCAAATCAAATGGGAGGATGAATAAATAAACATGAAATCACAAAAAAAAATAAAAAACAAGAATCAATGTCGATATCCGTGTGCATGTTCTTGATCCAGCCCCCGACGCCACCAAACCTCAGACCCCCTATGACTAAATCTCTCGCCAGTGGAGTTCGCTATCTTAAAAAAAAGCTACCACACAGTGCCTTCATTCATTTCTGAGGGTGGGTGGGACAGGTGGTTGTTGTATCCGCTGCCGTTCAGAGACAGTGAGGTAAAGGGAGGGCTGGGACCGAAGACCTCGGAGGAGATGCTGTGCAGGGGCCCCGGTATGCCCGGCTCTGGACTTGGAGAGTCCCCCGGGTGGTGGGACATGATATCAGAGAAGCGCTGCACTTCGCTTGAGGGGTGGTGGCCTGGTAGGGGGTGGTCCATACCTCCGAGGGGGGTGCCTGTGGGGCCTGAGGAGGGCACGAAGGGGAGATCGACCGGGGTCTGGGCCTGTGATGACGGGGGCCCCTGAGGGAAGAAGTCGTAGTTCCCTCCCGGGCCGTAGTACTCGCTCTGATAATCTGTAGGTCCAAGGGAAGGGGGGGGGGTAAGTTAGCTCTGAGAACAAATGTTGAACAGAAAAGATTTCTAGACACATTGAAGAATTCATTGAATATACCCAGCCTTGATTTTTATAAGAGAGGGAGAGACCCATGCTGTGCTACATTAGTCACAGAGTATGTTACACTTAAATCAAAACTGCAATTGGGTGGGGAGAACAGCGTTGCCACAAAATTAATTAAACTTGGGTCCATTTCATCAGCAATTCTACATACTGAGACCCTTTTTTTTTCCAGTTCAGCAGAATATTGTACTTTTTTTGCTTCAGCATTAAGGACAAAGGCCTGTGCACAGATTAAATTCTCTGGAAATTATCAGATATTTCAAAGTAAGGAGTGGTGGTGTCAAATCAAGCTAAACTACAAGATAACGTGACCCAACCTGAGTGGAGTCATTGAATTTACTTGTCTTAAAGCCCGGTTCCGAGATATCAAACAAGGAAATGTTGAGTTCTGTGGATTTGTTTGTCATTTCTTTGGTCATGACATTGTTGAAAACTGAACCGTGTCACACAAATTTTGAGGTTCTGATACTCCTGCGATGGCCGGACTTTGCTATTAAAATGAATTAACACATAAAAATCTAAGATGATGCAGATTGTGAGCACACAAGTAGGTGGGTGAGGCTACAGTTGCAAATTACAGAATCACTGATGGGACTGTGTGTAACCAAAATTAAAGGATCAGTCAGCAATTTTTTTAAAGGTTAGACTGAAAAGATAAACAAGAAGATGCTGTTCACATACACACACATACACAGACACACACACACACAC
>CAESWR010001012.1:62291-82923 GCA_903171835.1 Mullus surmuletus
GGGGTAAATTCAGAGTGTGTGATGGTGTGACCCTCATGATTGGGGAGCCCGGCAGCAGTCAACGGAAAGCCAGCTCGGCCAGCTGAGCTGTGTCCTCCCTTCTTTCGCCCTCCTCCTCCTCTTCCTCCCCCTCCTCCTCCTCCTCTTCCTGTGGATCAACAGACAAACATATGCCGATGTGAACTCGACGTGGATTATTGAGCCAACAGCAACTCTGCGCAAACATTTTCCTGACTTTCCAACTCCGCTCCCGGCTTGCGCTGAGAGAAATCCAATGGGATTTATAGATCATCTCCCTACAGCTGTCCCCTCTCAGTCAGTCAAACCCCCACTCTGCTCTGAACCCCCCACCACCACCACACACACACACACACACACACACACCCGCATGCATTTAGAGGAAGCATCATCGAGTCACGATCTGTGATTTTTTTTTCTCTCAAGAAGATCATATGATTCAGTGAACTTGCGTCGGGGTGGGGAGGTGGGGGATCCAAAACTCCGAGGTCGCCATCAGCACGGCACTGAGACCCCCACAGCCCCCCNCCCCGACACCCCCCACCCCCCTGTGACTCCTCTAGGGGGCGAATTCCGTCTGGAGCCCAGCATGTTATACTGCGCGCGTATTTACTCCTAATATGTGTTTTAATTCTAATGTATTACAGACGTCACGTCAGCCCAAAGCTGTAGGAGACAAGACCACCACTCCCCGCCCTCAGTCAGGGCTTTACTCCACGGATGAATGGGCGAAAGGCTTAATTATAAATGACGAGCATATGTATTTTATTTTCTTCTTGCTTGGCTGACTCGGATTGACTGTTTAACGCGTCTCCGACCGGAATTGTTCCCCGGCAGTCCTGCACTGATGCAGCCTATTTGCGTACCTTAATGTTGGGATGCAAAAAAAGAAAAATGCACACAGAAAAAAAAATAAAAAAAATTGTAACTTCCAGATAGATAATTAATTTATGTCTCGTCACTATATATACACACAATATAAGTTCGGCCTATATGAGCTAAAAATAATAATACATGAATTAATTAATAAATAAATAAATAAATGAATGAATGAATAAAGGATGCTGACTGAGAAAGAGCGATTGAGAAAGGCGCACACAGGAGGAGGCGGTGGGACGCGCACACCAAAGCGGCTCCCTTAGTTTAGATTAATGGTGCTCTGCGCTTATTCTGCAGTTGGGGGTGAAAGGGCCAGGATCACTAATGATTATAATATAATGTGTGGCGATAACCACTCCCTTTGAGATATTATCGCCCGCTGGCCAATGCTCAGGGGACGGGCTGCGGGGTCGCCGAGCGGCAGATAGTCGCTGCTGCCGCCGCGGCGGATTTCCGCGCGCTGACATAAAAGCCCGCGAGCGTGGAGAGACGGAGAGCTGGTGGCTGCTGATACCTGCATTAATATCTGCAGCGGAGCAGGCGGGGAGGTCACGTGGATGCTGCTTAAACACACACACATACACAACAACACGCGCGCGCGCACATACAGACTCACGCACGCACACACACACACATCCACACACACGTTTGTTTGTATTAAACAAAGAAATGCAGCGATTTCTCAGGTTTGCGATCATCATCTTTATTTTATTGTGAGAAATCTCATTGCATTATTTGGTGCTTTCTTAGAATGATTTTGACCAAACCAAAAGATTGTTCAAAAGGGAAGATATCCTCAAAAGTACGATTCAAAGGAATAAAGAAAGAAAAAGAATAACAACGTTGATCCAAAATAATGGAAGATTGAAATACAGACGTAGTATTAGCAGTATTGCTTGTATATCTCAACTATTTTTGGAAAGCGTCAAAGAAAGTATTTATGTTGTCCTTGGATTTATACAAATAATATGACTAATAACATTGTAAACAAAAACTAATAACATTGTGAAAAATACTAATGCTTTTGCTGTAAATGTAAAAGGAAAGTAGAACAGAAAACTGAAGTCATTTTCGGACTTATTAAAAAAAAACCTACAATGTGAGAACCAGAAATCAATTAAAAAATTCTCAGATATTACGTCGTGTAATTTGCAGTAATAATAATAACAATAATAATAATAATAATAATAATAATAATAATAATAATAATAATCATAATTTGTAGTATGAACGTGCAAAGTCAATTAGGGTGAAAATCCCGACATAATTATTGGCGTGCCCTGATCAATAATGAACATTACAATGCTTAACATTGTCTGGCTGTGGGGAGAAAGGCTCGGAGAGAGAGGGGAGCAGGGGAGGAAGGAGGAGTGCACTGAGTGATGCTGCCGTGTTGGGTGCACCGTGGCAAATCCCGCTCTATCCATCTTCATTGGGCTTTTGTGTGCGCAAAAAGCAAAGGCGCACATAAGGTAAAGCCCGCATCAAAGCCGCGGCTTTAGTTTTATATCCAATAGATCAGCAGGCAGACAAAGCTTTATTTTCGCCAGGAGAGAGATATTTTACCTCTGCCTTACGGTTTTATGTTGGAGAGGTGTCAGCCGGGGGAAATGGATGGCTAATGCATAGGCAAAGCGCTGCTCACCTCGGTATGCTGCACGTCAGAGGGGGGCTGCGAGGAAGAGCGGCGGGAATTTAGGGCCCCTCGGGTCCAAAGGGGGTGGTGGGGATGCTCTACTCATACTGTAACTCATACTATATTGAACATATTAGAACGCAGGCGAAGACGCAGTGTTGGCCTTTCCTTCAGTCCAGGGCTGGCTCTAGTCTTTATAGGGCTCTACAAGGAGCCCCCATGCCGACCCCCCCCCCCACCCCCAATAATGTCCCATTTCCTGAAAATTATTTTATGTATCATAATGTCATTCTGGGAGGGAAAAGATATAATCACTTTAAGTGATATTGAAAAGTGATACAAGACAAATTTTATGAATTTAACATTTATTTGATCTATTTATGTGTATTATCTTACAGCGATCATATTATTTATCAGTGGAGCTTAACCTATATTTACTTGCGACAACTTATTGATACTTGTGTACGAGAATACCTCCTTTTTAATTTATTCATTTATTTATTTATTTATTATTCTAGTCACACAGTACAAACCATTAGCAGCAGCATTCAAACCAGTCTACAGGAATTAGCCTTGAAATTGTCACATTAGTGAAAAAACCCCAATTCAGAGCCTTCTTTCGGAACATCAAGGGCGATCAGCGACTTGTTAAAATCATATGCGCTGCTGCGTTCCTGACATGAATGTAGATTTCCTGCTATATGCTCTGCAAAGAGTTAACAAGATTTACAATGCTGCTCAAAACACAGAGCTTCCCTGTCATATTTTCCTCCTCATGCTAAATAGAAATCTTAAGAAGTAATTGGAATTTACTGCATACCTGAATAACTGCATATAAATAAGCACACATTTCATCAGGGAGTTCACTGACACTGTTTGGTCGCTTAAAAACCGCTGCATATATTATAATACACAACAAATAATCTTATTTTGCCGGAGCCTTTGCTACATGCTTGGGATTCCGTCCAAATTGCAGAGGATTCAAACAAGCATTTTCAATTTATTAAGCCTATATGGGCAACATTTCATTTTAATGGGACAATTTATTTCTGGGAAGGGATTATCAGGGGTTGGTTGAAACCATGGCAGTGTGTAAATCTGACAGCATTCATCTAATTTAAAAGCAAGCAGCCTCTCTTTCCCCGGGACTGTTTCTGCGGATGGAGCGGGAGGATTCAGACTCCACAGACCTTGACCCCCGTCCTCTTTCCTGCGGCTGAAAAGGCAAAACAAGCTCGTTGACTTTGTCCATGTCTCCCAGACAAATTCCTCAATTCTCAACACCTTTATGAGCCTGCATCTACCTACTGAATTTGGTGGAGAAGGACACAAATCCTCTCGATGGGATTGGCAGTCATGCCCCCGGTCTCTCGGCCTGACATGCTCTGGATGTAAAGTGGCCATTGATGCTGCGACCCCTGGTCGAGAGGGCTCAGCGGATTTAGAGATAATGACATTGCCGTCTCTATTAAGATTCACATTGACCATTTCACCACATGACCCCATTTTCTTTTGTCGTGGCTCCTGTCTCAAAAGCCTTCCTGTCTTACCATACGCCGGCCGCCTGTATTCTCACAATCTCGATTCCAGGGAAGGACAAAAGAGAGGCTGTCTATATGCAAAAACAGTGTGGAAATATATCCCACTTGTTGAAAGCAAACCCACTTTAACATTCATGGAGCAAACTATTTGGCTGCAAATAGATCCCCCATGTTTGTATCTAATATTTTCCGTATTGGAACACACACTCACTTTCAGAAAAGATGAGTTGTCTTTTCTTTTTCACTGATGGAAAGACAGGTAGACACACTCATGCTCTCTCTCTCTCGTTCTCACAGACAGACACACACGCAGACGCGCACACACTAACCCCTAGTTGCCTTCCCTGCTGGCTCCCAGAGCTGTGACTGTGGGCGGGAGGCCAAATTGTTTGTCTCTCCCTGTGTCAAATCTCTGCAGAGGGGATGAGACCATGAGAACAACTGCTCCCTGCCTGGTGTCTGGCTGATGGCTCCATCAGGTTGGAGCAACAGGGAGTCTGACACAGAACGAGCTTGAATGTGTGTCTGAATGTGAGTATATGAGTTTAAGGAGCAATGGGGTGATCCGAGTCAAATGTGATACGGTGTGAAAGTAAACTAAGCAGCCAAAGGAGTCTTTTAGATGGATGTTTGTTGAGATCCTGCAAGAATCTTTGGAGCAAAAATATAAATAATCAGGCATCCAAAATGGTGACACACTTTCACAACAATTTGTGTCTGTGTATTTTATGTCTTTAATGTAAGAATCATAGATCACTTAGTGCTGCAACTCCCATGAAAGCAACTCCAAAAGCAAGTAAACTCACCTTATTCTATTCAATTTGGTTTCTGGAAACCTGTGAGGACAGTATTGTCCCAGTTTTTTTTCAGGTGCGTTATGCTTTAAACAAATAGCCTCTGAGCAAAAAGTGATTTAGACAACATTAAACAGACCTCTTTTCTGTACTCCCAGAACCATTTGCTGAACCTTTAAGACACGTCCTTAGCGGGACCAGAATGAACATTTTCTTTCCTTGAAATTGTTAGTTCTGTACCCACTGAAGAGGAAATTGGTTGTTTATCCACATTTGGGCAAGGAGGGACATCTGGCTCAAATGTGGACGTCATAATCTGTATGTCATACACACATGAGAAACTGGCCATCAGATTAAGGTCTGAAGTCTATGATGTCAGCTCAACACAGAAGTAGAGAAAAATGGAAATGTGAGCTGTGGGCTTTTGTCCATTGATTACTTTTGCATTTGTTTAACAGGGACTGTGAGGTGCGTATAAAATGAATGATTTTTTTTTTTTTAATTTAGCTCTCTATCCCCCCCCATGAGATCATCATCCCCACATTGTTTTCCTCTGATAATGTGAAGCAGCTAGTTATGCCCCTTCATGGAGAACCCTCATCTTCTCATGACTCGCTATGCCTACAGATGAGTTGAAAGGGTGAGAAGGTCGCAACCTTCCTGGGGGATGTTTTACGATGACACGGCAGAGAAAGTCTGATTTGTCTCCACTGGAGCGTGCTGCTGGCATCATCTACACCTAGCGAGAGAGAAGGAGATAAAAAGGGAGAGGGAGTGCACGCGGAGGAAGTGTCAGCTGTGGCGGAGGGGGTTGTTTGTTGGAGGGTGGATGTGGCGGAGTGGTGGGGGGTGGGCCATAAATTAGCCAGTTTAGCAGACTGAGGGTCAGCAGCGGTTTAAGAGAACAGCACCCACCTTGACCCTTACTCGGGACATCCAGCTGAGCCCCAAGGGAGGAGGAGGTGTAAGGTGAGGTGAGAAGTGTTTATCTTTTTAAGTAAATTCTACAATTGAAATGCATCACACAATTACAATTTATGATATTGATAGACTCATGATGTAATGATAAAAAAATAGCCCAGGAAACCATATTTCATGTAACCAAGCAAAAATATAAATGGGCAATCCTTTTAATATACGCAGAAAGCTCCTTTTGAGTGTGTTTATATTTGTATAGTATAATCCAAGTATTCTAAAGTGTGTTAAGTGGAATGGAGTTGGAATTCCGGCCAGGGTTGGCATTGCAGGCACATTATGTTTTCTTTTTTGACCATATCTTTCTGAGCTTTTTTGATCTGTACATCCATAGTTGAGCCAGTGCGGTTACCCATTGGGTTTCCACATGGTGCTCATATTTCATCCCAGAACTTCCAAAACATGAAGCTTAATTCCATAGGTGTGAATGAATGTCTGAATGGTTTTGTCGATATATGATAAACCGGTGAGCTGCCCAGAGTGTACCAACTGCGTGCCAAATGACAGCAGGAATGAGACCCAGTCTGCCTATAACCCTGTTCAGGATAAGCTGTAGAGAATGGATTGATGGGATAAATGTGATAAACCAGTTACACTGCAATTAACCAACACCTCTTAATGTATTGATTTTCCAATTACTTCCATTTTTATTTCGGACCATGAGGAATGTTTTTTTCAAAATCATCCAGTTGAAATTCTTTCTAAAATACAATTTTGGCATGCACCAATTGCATTCACAGAAAATAGTTAGAAAAAAAAAGTTAAGGTCTTGTTCTCATCGACACCGATACAGCAAACCAACAAAAATATATATTTAATATGCCATATCACACAAATTAATCACATGCTTGACATTTTATTGATCTGCTGGGTTTCTGTTGCTTAGTTTCAATCACAGTGCTCATTATTGGAGATTGCATCTGCCGGGAAAGGCGCAGTTAAAAGCTAGAGGGTTGCAGAAGCTGCCTGAGAAACGGGGTTCCATTTACATGGAATTTGCTGGAATGCACTCCCCTATGGGATGTCAGTGGGAGAGGTAGCATTCTGCAACACACAACCCCAACACACTCCAATAAATCATGTAATGCCTGATACTGGAAGACAAACATTGGAGCTGATCTAATCAGTACTCGGCAGAATCCTTTTATCTAACCCATCTCTGCTTGGTCTCACAGTACGCAGGCCTGCGCCTCTCTTATGATGAGCACTGAAAGGACCGTTGATAGCCTGTGATGAACAGGAGCTGAGGGCATTGATTGGGGTGGGAGGTTGAAAGCCCTGTCTTGATAAGATTATAGGATAATATTCATCTTTAAATCTTGTCATTAGTGTGTACTATTTATCGCTGGTTATATGAACCTCTTAGGCACCATTTTGACTGTAATGGACGTAAGAAGTCTTCACTGCAGAACACGGGAGGGGAGAAGCAATTCTTAATGACATTCTTACAAATTAAAGGAAGCCTTGCAAGGCACCAATTTTTGTTTATGAAGAAAAATAATAAATTAACATGATATATTTCTCCTCTGTTTTTGCTGTTAGCCAAAAAACCAAAGACAAACAAACTAAACTACACAGTTCCTTCAAGCCCATGAACACACACGCTGCAGTTAATTTAGTTTCGGATTGGTCTTTATATGACCTAAATTCTCATTGCACCAATGGAGAATTAGTCAATTACTGAAAATTGTGCACAAAGAAATGAACTAGATGCTTCAGCTCAATAATGGTAATTTCACAATAGTACTTGGCCTTCAAAAAATTAAAGTAGCCATACATTTTTCATAATTTAAATCTTTGATATCCAGTATAGAAGGGTAAGGGTCATGTCGAATCACTAACCGAGCATCGAAGGCAAGTCATGAACTCACACTTAAAGGGAGGCTGCTAGGACAAGATATTAAACTCACACGTCAACATTAAATTAATTTACTTATGTAGTAATTGATGCATGTTACAGGCACACAAAGAAGTTACTGACAGAGTTACCGAAATGGTTGCTGACATACAATCAAACAGAATCATCCATCATGCCGAGATCAACTCTTTCCATTTGAATTCCCCTGCCACTTTCTGCAAATATATACATATACATACATATATATATATATAAACTACATTAGTTTGCAGGTAGATACAACATCCAACCAACCCAACCCAACATCCCAACCGCACCCCTTTTGTCTTTTCTGTAATGCTATGACCCACCATGAATCAAACACGGTGCAAATTCACCTGGGAACCATCACTGGGATTATATAGCGGATCCTGGGTTACTTTGTTTTTTAATGGATGCATTGTGCTGCTGAGGAATATCCATGGCTGTATTCAAGCAGAATGAACAAAAGGGAGTAGAAAGAGTGTGCTGAGGTGCAATTTTTTTTTAGAATGGGGGCCGGGGAAAGTAGCGTAATTAGAAAGAGATGGGATCGGGGGGAGGCTCAGTAGCTCTAGATGTGAAATCTAATTTCTATATAATGTCATTTAAATCCTGTGATCCAGGAATTGTATTTGAACTCGGATTATTGGAATCATCAGCCCGTGAATGCCTAAGATCCCTGCCGCTGTTTGTGTGTGTGTGGAATCAGGAGCAGTGTGTGTATTGGGTGTGTTCAGGGAGCAGTGTTTCACAAGTTCACAAGTTGCAAGCTTTTTGAAATGATTATAGTGGTGGAAAGAAAAGATGAAATCCATTTAAAGTTGAATAAAAAATCCAGAGAATAAAGAGAGTTTTCAAAGGCAGCTCAGATCGAGAGAGGCAAGAAAATGAATCTGCAGCCAAAAACGAGCTTGAGCTCAGTTTAGGAGATAACTTTATAGTTAATTTTTCACCTCAAAAATCATGAAGACTTTAAAAGTAGTAATGAAAAACTGATTTTTCGTTCCACTCACATCATAAACATTTTGCAACAATGTAAGCACATCTTATCCACTCCTGTATCCATAGTATCATGTATTGACTTGGCTGTGGCCATGCAGGGGCATTGTTTGTACTTTTCATGTAATTAACGATATAAAATCTTCCAGCAAAGAGAATACATTCTAAAAGGCAGAATTAACAATTGAATAATCTACTTGTATTTCATAAACATGACAATGAAAATTAGTTAACATTTCAGTATTTCCTTTTTTTAAGATTGTACAAATGTTATGTGTTACCATCTAATTTCATTTAAACAATGTTACAGTCGGTTTGTAGTCAGCACAAGCTTACATTGAGTGAAATCGTGTAAAAATATGGAGAACCATTCCCAGTCAGTGGCACCTATAGGCTTTTCGACACATTCACCAACATGGCGTTGGTCTGAAGGAGGAGCCTGTAGTACATTCATCATGGATTTGGTGAATTGATGTGGTTGGATTTTTGGAAAAGTTTTGCAATTTTTTGCTAGCAATAGTTATTGACTGGCTGATTGACTCGCACCCCAGGTTGTTTGCACTCTACAAAATCAGATTCAGAAGTGAAAAGCAAAGTGAACGACAGAAGGAAATCATTTTCTGCACTGGAAAAAGGTAGAAAAAGAAAAGATATTTCAACTGAATTGAGGGAGCTGGGGCAGTAGCAAAATTGTCCTCCAGACACTCATCGACACAAAACAATGAAAACAGACAAAAATATAAGTGCAAACAAGTTGCTTTTGTGTTTTAGTCATGGCAAATGGATTTTCTTTTTTAGTTTGAGGTTTAACAACATTTACTGCCACAACACATCACCACACTGCGGATATCTTTGCTTACATAAATTGCTAGATTAACCACTCTCCAAGGTTTGGAGAACAATCTCTGAATTTGTTCATCACAACAAACAATTATTTGCAGGTCAATTCAATATTTTGCCCCAAACTGTTTTCTATCTATCTATCTATCTATCTATCTATCTATCTATCTATCTATCTATCTATCTATCTAGCTAGCTATCCATCCATCCATCCATCCACCCACCCACCCACCCATCCATCCATCCATCCATCAAAGCCAAGCTTTATGCATATCAACCCTTTGTGTAATGATTAGCATAAGATCAAACAACACCCCCATCAGATTTAGTAAGCATTGCCTGCATGTAAAATCAGTTTTTCTCTGGATCTAGAGCTCTGTCTTATCGCAAAAGAGGCAGTAACCAGCATTTTGGATTGAACATTGACTTTAAGTGGGACTGAAAATGGAGGGAAGTTCATTTGCTATATATTATCAATCTATTTTCACCAAATCGTCAACATGCAGGTTCACCAAAATTTCTTAAACCCACTGCACGGCTTAATCATTTAGCTTATTTTTGGTTGTAATTGCTAAAAGCCTAACAGCTTTTGGCTCTTTCCGTATTTTCACTCAGATGTTAAATCAAACATTCTCGCTAATTATAAGGAACATTCCCCATTCATTTAATGGTAATAATTTGATAATATTGAATGGAAATATATTTTCACATTTAAATCACAGACTTGCTTGATTAATGAACCTACTAGTACTTTCTCATTCAGCAAAGGTACAAAATGAGACTATTACCTCACCTGAGCTGCATGATTCCGGACTGCTAAACTTCAATATAGTATAGAGTTAGAACTGTGTTCATGAACAGATTTTACAACAAGTACAATCAGATTGAGCATATATTTACATTATTGATCTACATTGGAGCAGGTCGCAAGTGAGGTGTCACTATGTTGCACCATCATCTGCACTCCAGTTTGGATCACAGTAGTGGCTTCTAAAGATATTTGTCACCTAAACCATGTGTAATATATTGCCCGCTGGTTGCCCTATGAAACTCATTGCTAAATGGCAAATTTTTATTTCACCATCCACCTACAGTATCTCAGGGAGCTACAGTCATTTTCCAATGTATCTTCCTTCCTTGACTACAGTATATCAAGAGTCTGTTTAAGTCAAAGTCAAGTCAAAGATTTATCATGTACAAAACGAACTCGAGGTGTTATTGAATATTTAGATTAAAACCTACCATGAGATATTGATTGGTGGTGGTGCTGCTACTTGAGGGTAAGGGCTCAATTTTCTTAGACAGGTCCAGCATAGGTGTAGCCATGCCAAATGGCAAAGTGGGCGGGGTTACATGTTTTTTATTCAACCTGGCACGCCTGGTGCAGCAAAGAAGAAGGAGGGATGAGCCTCTGTGGGTCGGATCATAGGATGCTGGCATGAGTCTAGTTTTGGTAAAATGTAGGGGAAGAGTGACAGGGAGGGAGGGAGGACCAAAATTAAGCAATTAACGTACACAAAAAAATGTCATTTAATTACTCCACCTCATATGACAGATTTTTTCTATTGGGATTGTTATATTATCCTATTATATTTTGTTTCTTTGATATTTGTTCTTTGATCTGAATTTGATGCGTGTGGATATGATGAAACTGAAACAGGATTCGTTTGGGATCAACATTTTTTTACTAATGTAACGTAATCTGATCTACATATGCTGTAAACAATTCAATCTTTTCATGTGTCATATTGCAATGGAAAAGAGTCTTTGACACTACCTCTGCTGAGCCAGCATTCCCGTCTTGGTATGCTGGTCTACCAAATGCAAATACGTGCAGTGTGCCTTGTGATGATGCAAAAATGCAGTCGCACTAGCATTTGCGCTCAGATTAGACCTGTGAGAATAGAGCCAGAGATCTGATTAAAGGTCCCATACTATAAAGTTTTTCAACAATTCCATATAGGTGTCAGAGGTCCAACAACACCGTATTCAAACAGATTACCCCATATTCAGCCAGTCTAAAAGTCGATCTTAATGAGCGGTGTCTGGCCACGCCCTCTCCACGCTCCTCTCAGGGAGAGCATAGTCATTTAAAGATGAGAGGATGCGGCTCTCGCTGGCAATTTATATATATATATGTATTTATATATGTGTATATAATACCATGCGCTAATGTTTACGGTGGATTTATGGCAATGGCTATCGTAATAATAATAGTAATCAAGCCCAAACACACACCTCAAGCTCTGCTGCAGCCTTTATCAGCTCAACTTTGCAGCCATGTACAACACCTCTCAATAAACAAACCAGATATTAATGACTCTTGCATATGATTCAAGAACACAATTGTTAGCAGCAGTGACTGAGCTAGGTTAGCAGCAGTGCTAACACCACAGTGACATGTTTACAGGCTGTCAGGCTGAGCAGACATACACAGTAAAGCTGTGCGGACGACAGACATGACCAGCAAGCGTGCCGCAGAGGATAGGACCACTGTCTGAGCCACCACGGACACGATCTACAGGCCCGCCGCGGCGGACACAACCTCCGGCCGAGCCGCAGCAGACACGACCACCAGACGTGCATACACAGAAAATCAACACAACATGAAACGACTCCCAACTCCCACCTTTGAAATTGTGTCAGTGACAGTAGGTGCCGATTCATGCTTCAACATGCTTCATCCCAGCTTCAGCTGTTTAGTGAAGCCAGCTTTGTATCACCCATGTTTATAAAGCAGTCCTTGAAATGCTGGGCGCAATGATGGGTGCAATGAGAAATTATGTTGATACATTTCCAGCAAAAATAAAATGGATCCACTGGGTCTTCTGAGGCTCAGATGAAGGGAGTAAAAACAGACGTCTGTGCTCTTTGATGCAGCCAACAACAGAGCAGCTGCTGTGCTTTGCTAGTAGCTTCGCCGTGTGTGTTTGCGCCGCTCGCTTGGTAAATTCAGAAGGTGGGCTCATCTTTCCGGGGGGCCAGTCAAAAACAGCATCCACTAGTGGGGGGAGGGGTTATTTCCCTTCTTGACGTCACAAAGGGAAGAATCTCAGACTCGCCTGTTTCAGCACACATTTGCCAAAATATGGAGCAAGAAAGTAAGGGAGGGGACAGAATCTTTTCACTTCTGGTGCCTCATACACAGGCTATGAGGACACATATGACTGTTAGAAAACCTTTATAAAGTGAATTTTGCAATCTGTAATCTGGTAAATGATATGTTTCAGTTAGTAAACTGGCATACTTTTGGTTGAAACACTACAGTAGGCTATTTAATTTGCCCTTAACAGGTCGTATTATTACAGAAGCGCATTGCATTCACTGAATGAAAACACCTCATCTCGTAATTACAAGAATGGGATGTCGTAATTACGAGAAAAGATCTCGTAATTATGAGAAAAGATAAAGAAAAAGAAAATGTCTGTTAATCCTCTCACAGTGGCAATAATGGCACAGTAAATCTACTGTTACCACCTTCTTGGTTTGAGACAGCGGGAAACACTGCTGTTTCTAAAAAATGAGGACGGTATTATTGACAGTAATATTATTTTTGTTAATGCAATATGACGTCATCCACATGTCATGTCAGGCTCCCGATCATGTGATTGGTTCCGCTTTAGTGTTAGCACGAAAACTCAAGTGAACAAATCGAACCTATCTGCCGTCACCGTGTTTTCTTTTTATGAACTAAGTACAAAGACACAGCAATTAATATGAGTATGTCAACACTGCGAAGGCATCTCAAGGATTTGCAGATAGTGGTTCTGAGTGAAGCAGTGGCCGATGTGGCACCTTTCGTCATCTTATATCTCGTCATTTCTCATAATTACGAGATATATGAGATCTTTTTTCTTAAATACGAGATCCTTTCTCCTACGAAATCAGATCTCGTAATTTTGAGATCTTTTCTCATAATTATGTGATCTTTTCTCGTAATTACGAGATCAGAGTCTCGTGATTAAAACAAGCCCTTTTGTCACTCAGTTTGAACTGTCTGTTTTGGGTTGGGGGGGGGGGGGACACCTGCTGTCCATTGCCCCGCCTTTAGAACAGCCCACTCTGTTGTGATTGGTCACTTACTCCCAGCATGTCGAAACATCATGCCGCTTCCAGTCCACCTCCTGATGCCGCCAACACAGCCTACCACAACACAACCTGGCTACTTTGCCACTGATATCATTACCAAGCAGCAACCAGATGGTCTGCCTAGTGAAGCCACAGCACCACCAAATAACAACTGGCCTCTCTTTGTTGACCCTCCCTTCATACAAAAAGTACAAGGGGTGAAAAACATTCAGTGATTTGTCTACAATATCTTAATGTCCAAAAGCCTAGTGGGCTGTGATAGACAGGTGCTGCTGTTCTCTGCTCTTTGTCCGTCGCCTGATGACTCTCTGCTCTCTGGTAAATGCAAACACCTGGCTTTCCAAGAGCTCTGAATAACAGTTTATCCGTGAGTGTGTGTTTCAATGTTTATTCATGCTCTTAACTAGGAGGTATAAATGTCTGAGCTCTCTGGATGTTCGCTTTAACAAGTAGCTGAAAAATAAGCTGCTAGTTAGCTGCAGGTAAGCTTCGACTCTAATGGCAGCACACTAGATGTTTGCATACTGCAATGAAACAGCAAATAGAAATGTTGGGTTTTTTAGCAGTCATTTTTTATGGGTAAGCATCTGTGTGTGGTGGCAAAACACATTAAAATTTGTAGGCTATAAAGCAGATTTAAGTGACTTTTTTTCATTCTGGACTGCGCTAACTGTTACTGAAACATCAGTGCTGTGCAGCAGATGTCAGTTAAGACCCTGGAGTGCGTAATATGACACTGCTCAAATCTTTAGAGTTTGAAAAAAGCGTATTAAAAGTAAACAAATGCAGTTGTGTCAGTTAAGGAAGTAACTATGTGGTGACAAAATGGCTTACTGTCTTCTCTTATTGGAGCCTGAGGACAGAGGAGTCACAGTGTAATGTGGACTCCGCTGATACAAGAACGATGACTCATCAGTCATAACTCCAACATTTTACATTAAACGTAATTGTTAGTGTAAATCTAATAGGTAGGACCTTTTTTACAAAATATAACACCTGAAATGAAGTGGAATATTGTGGTATGATAGCCATAATGTTAAATGTAAAAGTGGTTTGTTTGTCCATTGTACAATAAAAAAGGTTTGCTTTATGTTGTGCTGTATGGTTTGTTTTCAACTTTTCTCCCAAGATTAATGAGAAAAGCCAGTTGAATTCTCCAACGATTCATTTACGGGTCTGTGGCTATTGTACAATTCAATATCATACTCAAATATATTTTAGGGTATCTTTAAACACTAAAACAATTTAACAGCTGTCAAAGTTCAACTAACAGCACCCTCTGCTGAATGAATGAAATACTCTTTACATAGGAAAAAGTACATTCTCAGCGGTCACACAATGTGACCTGACACATCAGTGACCATCAAAATGCATGTTTCAATCTGACAGTGCGGAACTCTAATATTCAATGAAGACATGTACTCATGTTGAGAACCCGGTATTACTATTTCATCTCATGTAAAATTGCTTATTAACATAAATATCTTATTAAAAGTGTTATTAAATTCCATACAAATGGCTTGTCATGTGAATATGTAAATTCAGGTTGATTGACCTGCTTCACACTGCTTGTTTTGTGAAGTTTAATCTCAATCAACGTGAACTGGGCTGGGACTGGTATGGTACTGGCTGAAGCTGAGGCCCCTGGATCATGGCATTGGTTTGGCTTCATGTTGGCATCCATTGGCTTGAAAATGTCAGTTTACAAACACGCGGGTGACGTCAATCTCGCACCATCCACTGATATACAGTCTTTGGTTATTGTAGTGTAGTGTTGGGATTAACCATATTGAGACGTCACTGATGAGCAAACCTGGAAAAAACCTTTGTGTTTGTCGAACCGTTTGGACAAAATGGGTGTTGGAGAATAAAAATCAAACAGAGATATTATGAAAACATCAACATCATCAGAAATGTCATCCCTTGTGAAAAGAAGACAGACCTGCCTTAACTCTTATCTTTCCTGGTATTTTCAAGTATCTTTGTGTGCAGTGTCTCCAATTTCATAATTATAAATCTTTTGGAAGCCCATGTTCAATTCATGGATGGTTAGGTACATGACATGGACATTTCTAAGCCTGTCAACTGTGAAAACACTGTCATCTAAATGAATAAGATACCGATAGTTAAAGTTACAAAATTCACATTTGTTTATGCCCAGGTCTGAATTCCTTCCATGAATTTGATGAACAGGAACATAGACATAAAACATTCAACCTTAAAACAGTTTCTATTAGACCATATTAAAGGCAGTGGAAAGAGTTCTACATGAACATTTTAAGAGGTGGGCAAGCTACTAAAATGGAGGATAATGCCTCAGCCATATGTGTCAACACTGTTCATCTCATCTTTGAAATCCACTCCCCTTGTCTACTCTTCACGACATCACACACATGGCTTCAATGATTCTACCTTTTGGCAGGATGTAAAAATAAGACAATCAGTTGTCTAATTCTTTTCACTGGTTGCGTGCAAAGACATTAAAAGAAACAACACAAGAAGTTATTCCCATGACTTGAAAGTAACTGCATGCTTTTAATTCTCGCAGGTCTGGACTCATATCTCTCTCATGACATGCCATTCCACCACTGGTACCTCTGTGGCCCCACAATATGTCTACTAACATCTGACGCTAATTGCTAATCATGGCAAATTGGAAACCAGTCAGATATGGTAGAGTGACAAATATAAAAAGAATCTGTTGGACACGGACACAACTGCAACCAAGACTGGAGCAAGACATCTCACGATGGTAACTGTTTTGGCCATAATTGTCTTTTTTGAATGGCCAGCTTTCCCATCTGGATCACTGCAGTCATGATACATTTTGAGGGGATGTCTCAATGTTTCAGAACAGTCCAGTACAAAGCCAATTCACTCCAAATGGTCTTGGCTGTCAAATTTCATATTTTATGTGTTGTAGACAAAGTTGATTCAACATACAGTACCTTTGTTAATTTAATGTTTAATTTACATCATGATATTTTGAAAACCACAACAACATGATGTGATTAACAAATAAAAAATATTCGCAATGGTGATTGTATTTTCTGGAACAAAAGCAGATATTTAGCCTTGACCCACTGCCTACATGATGGAATATTCCCAGACTGTAATAACAGCACATGATTTTGTATCACTGCATCAAATGTGAGTGAGCACGGAGGAAATGTCTTATGGGATGGACTGTAGATTCTCTTCTGTACAATGTAATAGAGACAGTGAGCAGCCCGCTCTTGCTTCAGTCCCACGGCGCTGAGCTGACAATAAAAGAGAGGAAGCTCTTAGAGGAGCCTACAGGTGCGCTGCATTGTCTTACCTCTGTGACAGCCCTGAAAGGAGAACACGCTACTCACCATGGCAGGCCTGATTGTAGTGGTGTTATCGACCAGCTCCCTGGTGTAGTTCCCAGATACAGCGCAGCAGAGACAAACACAGGTAAAAACACTCTGAATCTTTTATCTCCACTGAGCAGCTGACGGCAGGGTCAGAGTTCTCCCTTCCCTTAAGCCAAAACACTGAATACGGGCAGGGATGCAGCTGTTATGTATTGCGTCCCACTAATCCAAATACATGCTATAACTCAGCCAGTTGTTGTCGACACAGGTGTGTATTGACAAGCATCGAGTCAATACCAAGAGCAGCTTCAAAGGCATACAAATTTAGGATGGGGACCATTACAAATCATAATCACAACACATGTGAACACAGATATACTTCGATCTCTTACTACTCCTGCTATTACTTTAGTTAATTTTACTCACAACAGTCATCAAAACCAAGTATTACGCTGCATTTGAGCCATACAACTTTGAGCCCTTTTTAAGTGTTAAACGGGTACTGTCCAAATGGATACATATAATCAAAGTAAATCGATTTTAACTAATAAATATATCATTGTTGCATCATGTAGGAGATTATACATACACATACCTGTACATACACATACATCATTTCTCTGTATGAAAGTTTTTGAAGCATCGATGACTTCTGGTATTGTCACTTCATGAATGTAAATTATAGAGAAAAGGATTTATTTTTTTGCCCATATGTGGCTGATGTTTCTCTTACATAAAGACTATACAGAATCTTTAGAATATAGTAATTAGTTAGGCTGCTCTGCTTAGGCCAAATGCAATCTGTTCAGTGTGATGTAGCAAACCTGCAAAGGAAAAAATGACTCCTGAAACTGAGATGCATCATTGAGTATTATTGTGACCTTCAATCTGGGCTTTTTTGTATAATATGAATTGTAATACTTCTTTGTGGTTGCTTGCTGCAACCAGAAGGCCTTGTGATTAAAGTTGGAGATCCAGAGTGACACTCGCCACCTCTATAGCTGGATGAAATCTGGCATACCTCTCTGCTCTTTGAGATCATTCACTGCCCTATTCCACTGCCCCCTTCACTCTCTTGTCCCATTTTCCTTTCTATTCCTTCCTTTCATTCTGTCTGTCTTATTCCATCTTTGTGCTCTCACCACCTCCATCTCCTCATTGTGCCTCATGATCCATCCTTCTGAAAAAAGGAAACAAGAAAATGGGAAGCAGCAAATCCTGCAGTCTCTCATGGCATCCGTGTTTACCAACCCATAATGCCATTCTCAGATTTGTTCAGCCTCTGAGATCGCTCCTTGTGTGCATGTATTCCTCCACCTTGCCACCCCCCCACCTCATCACCACCACCGCCACCAACCCCCCCATCTATCCTTATCACTCAACAAAAGCAGCGGATGGTGTATTTTCAGGCGCACACCGGCACCTCAACCCTCCATCCCCCTGATTGTTATAGTGGTAAGTATGCTGAAGCATCTCACCGTTTTCCTGCTGCTAAACCTGGGGACTAAGAAACAAGTCTCATACACAGACAGAGAGAGAGACGTCTGTCACTGCTGCATCCCCACAGCCCCTAACTCAAGATTAGGCAATGCTCTGAGCTTGGGGGGATTTTAACAAGGCCCCTTTTTTACCTAGATGGATGGCACTGGGGGTTTAAGTGAGGGCGACGGCAGGGAATAAATAACACAAAAAGAAGTATAATCTGCATCTATTCATCACAAAGTTGTGAATGTCATAGCTGGGGTTTGGCACTGATATCCTGCCATTGCCAGATGCAAAATTGAAGTCCGCACTTCTTCAAAGAGGACATGCTTTGTCTGTGTGTGTATTGGGGTGGGGGGGCATAATACCAAGATGGAAAGAAATAATCTATGTCTTCGAAAATACTCAGGTCTGTTTAAGATGAGCAAAGAGTGCAGACAATGACGTTTTTCAGTTCTTTGCTGATTTAATTCTTAAGAACAGACTAGCAGATGTGAGAAACAAGAAAGCACAGTGTAAAATATGTCACCCATTACTACTACAAATCAATTGCAATGTCCTCTGCTTTCTTTTTTCAAGTCTGTAACCACACAGGAAATGTTGGTTTTCTCTGTGATTTATGTGCCTTTATCTTTAGGAAATGTTTGTCAAGAAAATAAATAAGAATGAAAAAAAAATAACTTTGTTGGGCGATCGACTGTGCAGATAAACCAGGACACTGTACCAGAGGATCAAAGACACTCTAAACAGCAGTCATGCTTGACAACTCTTTAATAACAGGCATAATCATGTTTCCTCCATACCACCCTGGTTTCTTTGATGAACTCAAATCTTCTTGGGCACCGTATTCTCTTAAAATCAGATTGGATATGAACTGTACATTAATGGAAAGTAGTTTTTGTGTGATTACCAATGATAAATCAATTATGCACTTGAGATTTGGGGATCTGAGTACCTTTTCCTGAAATGGCTCAGAAGACCCAAGAGCAGAATCTAGAAAAAATGCTGTTATGATCATACAACCTTCCGCTTAACAAACTACAGGTACAGACTGATGAAAGAAATTAAGAAGGGTAGACAAAAACACACAAACAAACAAACAAACAAAAAAAATAGTTAAGGGTTGCAACACTGATGTTGGAGTAAAGAGAAATATTTACTACCTTTCAATAACAGCATATAAATGATAGATGCAAAACAGTATTATTTTCTTTAGGAAAATGTGACCATGCACCATATTTTAAAATGTTCATATTTTGTATAAAATGCAACTATCTGCGGAATTTACAACTAATCCTGCCAGCATATACTCAATAGAGTATGGTAAAATGCCATCGATGGTTGGATGACTTCTGTTTATTTTCTATCTTCTCCCTTGTTTACATATTCTCATTTCCTGGCAATTTTCCCTGTGTGAGATTACTTTCCACACTCAGCATGGCTGGTGGTTTCTGAGACCAAAACAAGATGTGTTGTCAACTGAATTTCAATTAATACACCTTCAGGTTTTCTTGATAGGCTGGTTGTAAAAGCAAATTAGTTTGGCATTATGCTCTAAAAATAGAAAACGATACTCAGGACGTGAGTGGTGAAAAGGGAAGATAAGTTTTTGAATGGCCATGACTTTGAGTTTCATGTTTGGCTCATCATATGAGACAGACAAACAGACAAACAGGCAGACAGACCGACATTGGTAGGTAATCAAATCAGCATCAAGAGTATGGCAAAGACAGAGTAGAGTGCTGACAATGTGTACATACTCATCTAAATACATGTATGCACCCGCTCTAACATTCTTCATTCTTTGAAAAAACATTAGAACTAAGAACAAGGTGAAATTACACTAAAGCTGCTGCGTCATTGTCATTGTGTCATGTTAATATGCACACGTGCATCCAAACACCCATGCAACAAACAAAACAAAACCATGGAAGCTGGGCAGTTGCATGCATATACACACTGTTTGTTTTGGACTCAGTGCCGTCTCATTTACACGTGCTAATTGCAGCTAATTGGCTCTAATTAGATGAACAGGAAACCCTCTGGGACCACTCATACCTTTAATTTGAAGTAAATATCATTAATTAACATATGCTAATTCCAAGCCAATTAACATTAATTAAGAGATGCCAGCAACGGGTCGGGGTGTGTGTGTGTGTGGG
>CAESWR010001012.1:82960-168676 GCA_903171835.1 Mullus surmuletus
GGGTACCAACTATCAGAAATGACTCAGCAAGGGTGGGGGGTGTGTGGGGTAACGTCACGTTGGATATCAGAGTTGGGCACATGTTCAGGAACTACTGGCAACCTTGGCCCCTGGTCCCATCAGCCTGCATGGGGTCTCACTGTGAACTCCACCATGCTACCAGTCCCACCCTGCTCACTGTACCCAAAGTGTCTGCCATGCAGCATTACTCACTGTGCCCACCATCTGCCAGGCCCACTGTGCCTGCCACGCCTGCTGCCGATTCCACGCATGCCATACTCATAACCCCCGTCCCTAATCAGCCTGCTCGCCATATATCCAGAGTCTCGTCTCCCTGACCTTTCTCCCATACCTGCCGAACTGTCCACACCTATCAAATTACCAGAATAGTGAGCATGTCAAACTCAACATGTCCCACTCATCATACCAAAGCTGCCGTGCTCACCATGCTCGCCGTACCTATTGTGAATGCTCTGTGGTACACCTGCACAGGAAGCATCCCTGCTGGCTCAGCAGACAGAGGGCATGTGTCTGCCAGGCGATTGAACAGGCGAGATTAGAGGGCTTACTGCTGAGAGAGGGAGCAGAGACACAGGGGGAGGAGGGGCACAGATTGAGAGAGATATGGAGGGAAACAGAAGGAGAGAGAGACAGCGACAATGAGAGCTGTAATGAAAAATGGAAGCAACAACAGGCAGACAGTGGCATAAGGAGAAAGTAAAATATCAGAACATCACTGAGCTCAACCCAGTCTCATGTTTGTATGTGTAATGTGGTGGAAGACAAACAGAAATCACAAATCTAAACAAATCTAAACTTCTGAGTTGGACAAGTTTACTACGATATTCTCTGTTATTGGACATTTAATCAAAATAGTTGGAGAAAAAAAGTAATTTTAAAATTATCAGAAGACACGACAGTAGCCGATTTGAGACACAGCATCTGGGAATTTGTGTTTTACACACACATTATCCAGCATTATCTTCCCACTCAGACAATAAAGTTCTCAACAATATAACATTTAATTTTACTTATTATTATTATTATTTACTTATTATTTTTAATTTACTTCTTTAATCTATTTTGCCTTTCGACTTTTGAGAGTTGACAATGTGTTCACTATAGTGGACCAGTGAAATGTTCCATGAAACTGTTTTATAGTGGACCTCAGAAGCACAGCTAACTTTCCAGAAGCCAAAGGAGAGGAGATTGTGACCAAGATCTACTTTGCGCTTTAGGTAGATACCCAAATCACGAGGTGTGCAGTGGCACTATACGCCTTTGTATGTGAAATTCTATGTTAACCATTACAAGCCAATGTTAATTGCCACAATTATGTTTGAATGAAGCATTGTCAAGATTTTTTTTTTTGTGTGGTTTAGGGCTAAAATACGCATAGGTTTAATCCAATGATGCACATTTATGAACAGGCTATCCTTCTAGGTCTGTCATAGTGTCCACATTACATGAGTCATATTTGATACCATGTAATGAGCCTTGAGTTAAGTTTAAATCAAATGGTCAAAGGGGGTTAAGTGGCAGTTTTACATTGCTGAAACTAATTGGCCACATTTATGCAGCCAATAAATGGATGATTAAGATCCATATGAGTAGAGTTAGGGATATTCAGGCTTTTGGACGTATGGACAGACTATTGATGATGCAGAGAGCAAAAAAGGCTTTTTGTATATTAAGGTGTTGCAATTGATTACATCTGTATAACAGCTAGCCTGAAATATTTCAACATCAAAGGTCAACAAAAGTTGAATGTTGTCAAGGTGAAAATAAGCATCTAAAGACACATTGAAATTCAATCTCTTTCAGAATAAAAAAAAAGCAAGCACCATCTTTAACCCTAATGTATGTATGTAAGGATAATTGTTGTGTATGTGTGTGTGTGCGTGTGTTTTGCCGCCATAGGCTCAAAGGTGCGGGGGATGGTGTTAGAGGTGGTGTGTGCGTGCCTCCCTCCCTGTAGGTGTGGGCACCACCACCATGTTGCTGGCTGCCAGGCTTCCCACCGAACCATCTGACACACATTCACACCTCGACTGCCATGCCCACAAGCGCATGCAGACAACACTGGCAGCCTGTCCACCCTGTCCTACATGTGTGTGTGTGTGTGTGTGTGTGTAACGCCTCTAGATGTAGCAAGTTGATATGCAAACTTTATCTTGCTTTGATAAGATGCCTGAGTACCATTTGAACAATTTAGCCCTGGAATCTAGACTGTATTATGAAATATTATATCATGAGCAGTAACTCATTTGAATCCTCTCCAGATTATCAAAACTAAGCCACAACTGACATTTCTGTCACCACCTTAGCCGTTGCCTTTGATAAACAATCAGTCAACAATCAGTCTTGACCTTGTCTCCTGGTTACTGCTGATAGTCGTACACACACATTGGGAACCATTGTACTCCTGCAAGCGCAGCAGGCACACGGGTGACAGACTAAGACAAAGGCCACCAGACAACAGGACAGAACGAGCAGGGACATTGTTGTTGGGCTTCATGAATATTTAGTGGGACTTGGAGTGAAGATAGAGGTTTGCTGTGTGTGTGTGTATAAAGATTACGCTTGCATATTTCTATAACTGTGTATCAAGCCTTTCCATAGACATTTTGAGGTGGTCAGAGGGACAACCACTCCCACGGTACCAGCGTTGACTCACATTGTTTGGACACCCACCATGAACACACACGGGCACACACGACCTTTTTTGTGTTCATGCAAAAAATAATTAGCAGGTCAAACAGGCAGGTCCTCCAGCTGAGCAAGTTCACCTGCATGTGTTTGAGGGACAGGGACAGGGGAGGGGTCACGGCTCAGGGGGGTGGGAGATTTTGTTACAGCATTTTGTAATGGCACACTTGACAAAACAAAGACAACTCACTTTTCTGATCCACTGCCACATTTGGTATTCAGGAACAAGTTGGGGCTGTGGCTGCAAGGACCCGATAACACCTCCTCTCTCTCTATCCCTCTGTGTGTGTGTTTGTCGGTGTGTGTGTGCGTGTGTGTGTTTGTGTGCGCGCACGTCTCTCTCTGGTGCTGTGTTGGTGGTAGTGAGGGGTCCCTTCACTCCAGACAGTCGCTGCTATTCGAATGCAAAGTCTCAGCTGCTGCAAATCCACCCCGCTCTGTCACCACCACCCTGCTATTATTTTGCCGGATTTCACAGCTATTTTTAGATGGGCTGGCTAAGCCATCCAAGGATCTCCACTGAAGATATGCCATCAAAACCCAGCCACCACGCCATGACACCATTAACATAAAAATTAAAGAATAATATGCAGATAAAATGAAATGGGCAGCAGATATATGAATGGCTGAATGAATAAATAAATGGAAAATGAATAAATCTCCTCCCAGCCAGTCTTGTCCGTTTCAGTTTTTGCTGATTGAATGACACTGTCCATATTTTATTAGATAATTTTTTTAGAACTGATCTTAAAAGTGTGTATTAATAAATCACTTAAAAAAAAATGTAGATGAAGAAAGCAGTGAGTGGTTTGAAAACGATTGGAAGGAGCACAGATAGCACTTGGTTAAACAGCTGAAAGTGTTGCATTGCCTTCGTTGCATATCCTTACTCATGGCTCTAAAAATATGCATCCATACTGAAGCTCAGAGGATATGACCACATGCGCAGGAAAATGGTGAAAATGGTGAGCTTCTGATCTGATGCAATACATCAAATGCAAACTCTATAAATGGGTTGACACACCACTAAAAGAGAATCCTGTGCTTTACAAGTCTCCAAAATGGAGACCTTTGTCTTGGGGGCAACTCCATCCTCCACTTTCTCCTAGGCTAGCAATTGAAAAAAGAAGATTTTTTTTTTCCGACCAAAGTGCGATGTCACACAGGACTATTTATTTAGTTATTTAAATTCTACTGCTGCTGGAAAACAGAGCAGCAAGTTTAGGATGTGCAGCCATATAGGTAACAAGATCACCTGGTGGTGCTTGCGTCTTGGACTGATCCACCCCTCTGTATTTCCAAACATTCCAACAATTTGTGGCAGAGGTCAGCTTCCATATCTATATTGATTCAACTGATGTATTTAGTTTTCACCCATAGTTTAAAAATCAAAGTGTGAATACACTGTGTGCATCTGTGACAGTAAAATGAGTATCAAGAGGATGGATTGAGGCTGGACTCAGAGCATGAAAACAAGGAAGGAATCCCTGTATGGTCAAAGCACAGGTTCAGCACACAAAAAGGCAGTCAGCCTAGATAATTGTAAATAAATATAAGATCACAAACCAGTACATTCAAAGTAAGTCCAGAGATTTCCAAAGTGGCTTGGGAAAAAACAAGTGCATTGGTTAAAAAAAATACAGAGACAGTCAGCCTCTGATCTATCTCTCTTGCACACACATAGTCTTGCATCATACTTGGATATATCAATAACAGAACTGCAACCATGAACATGACATGAGATTCAAAAAACAGGCGATCAAATTGGTTGATAATGTACTGTATGGATTCAACACCCAAATAAAGGGCTAATGGGAGGTTTGTCTGAAGTCAGAACAGTCAATCACCCCCTCCCCTCTCTTGGATAGTGGCCATGCTGATGTGTTGGGAGTCTGCTTGCTGTGTCTGAGGCTATGTCATCGCTGCCTTTGTTTGCAAGGTGTTTATTCTGTCAACAATTTGAGTGTTTGCCCAGCTGGCACAGACTTTGGCTCTGGTAATACCAGTGTGCCACCTCCCCTGGGACATGGGGGATCTTGAGCCTCATGTAGGGGGAGATTGGGTTTTTGAATAGGTGGCATAGATTTAGAATAGAAAGAGTGGTCTGTTGCTGTTGTGGAGATATCACAGTGAGAGCTTCATTGGGGGACCATGTTTTTTTCCTCAAATTTTGCCATTTCCCCCACCCATCCCAGTGCTGCTCTCCAACACGATCAGCAGGTGCAACGTGTGCTGAGGTGGTGATGGTGAGCTGAACTGCACATGCGTGTGTTCATGCCAGTCAGAATGCTGCCACCCACGTCACACTCCTCATTTCCTCCTGCAGAACCCCCCACCCACGCCAAAGTGTGGTAGCTTAGCCCCCACATAATCCCTATTGACTGCCACTTGCTTTGTCTGCCAATTCTCAGCATTGGATTTGTCTGTCACGATGATGCGCGCCACTCCTCTTCTCCCACATTAATCCATACTGTTATTACTTTTCAATACCAATGCTAATTATTGCTCCTTCCTCTCCCACCATACACACCTAACAAGCACACCTTTGCTGTCAACCCCACCTTGACATTTCCAAATTATGCTACTTTGAATGTAAAATAATAGCAACATTCTTCCAAATTACTTCGGAGCCATTGACAAGAGGCCAAGGATGACAGCAATCCCATCCATTAACTGCTGACAAATCAGCTGGCAGTAGCAAAACCAGTATGAAATAAAAAATTGAATACAGTGTGGGATTTTGGGAAGATTTTGATTTGTAAACCACACATTTACAAGAATCGCGGCAGTGGAAAAAATTACATGTTTTGCATTCAATGTCTTAAAGCTATCTTCACCCTACCCATGTCAAATTCAGTCAGGTCAGAAAAGGTTTAATGGCATCAAAGGGCAAGTGCAATGCATCCCTATGACAACTTTTGCCATATCTTTGGGATATGAGGCCCACTCTGTACGAAATTTGATGGAAGTGCTACATTTCCAAGCTAAATGCATTATAGAGATTCTGTCATAGTGCCACCTACTGAGATCAAAAAATAGCCATTTTCAAAAATGAGAAAAAGGTAATGTGACAATTTTAAGACCATGCTAATGCTATATTATGATTATAGTAAGATTTTGCAGAACTGTCTTTCAATGACCGTAGGGATGATGGTTACAGAAAAATAGCAAAAAAGTCAGGGAAACAAGACATCTGATTGCTATGTGGTAAATGGATCAATTTTACCCCCTGAAAAACATTGTAGAAGTTGACCTCATGGTGTGTTTGACGCACACTCCAGAAGATGTACAAAAATCTCTTGGACCAATTTATTCCACTGAACAGGTCTAACATATTGAATCAGATTGGTGACTGTCCTTTTTTTTGTTATTTCTAATTTTTTTGTAAACTCTTACTCAGGGGATAATTTGATCCACTTGAAATGATTGGGTCTAACATTTTGAGAAAAACTCTACAACTCCAATTGTTTGAACCTGGCAAAATCAGATGTCACCGTCTCCACAAGGATCCAAAGTCTTCCTTAAACATCTACATTTATCATGATGAGTTTATATTTGTGCCTATAATCAGTATGCATGCTGGTGCACGTCAACTAATAAATCCGACGATTATGCTGTAAGAGTTCCACAGGGATCTGGCCAGATTTACCTGTCTTCTGGATCTCTGGTGGTACAGGCCTCCAGGACAGGTTGTCCATCTGCCAGTGATCCCAGATGAGTCCCGTTAAGCAGCTTTGCATCTGGCCCAGCTAGTTCCAATTGCGGCCACTCAAATTCCAAAGAAGCTGTTGAGCTATCCTTTGCAAATGTGTATTTGGTTTAAAATGTAGCTGGGATCAGTACAACCCTGGATTCTGAGGTCTGCAATATACTAACACTGTTGATGCAGAGATCACACCTGGTTCAAAGTTCAAGTGCACGGTCAGATGTAGAAGAAAGTAAATCCACGCCATTTAAGCACATGGACAGAAACACTTTTCTCCTGACAAGTCATTTCTTTCAGTCAAATTTGAATTGTATAAAACAAATATTAACTGAGAATTTATACTAAAGTAGCTACAAACATAGCACCATTGGGGAAAGTAGGATTTGTCAACTCAAATTAATCTAAAATTGTTTTGGGAGACATACATGATGACTGAATCTCTCAGTAGCACATCACCATTTTCACATCAAAGACAAAAGATCTCTCTAGTGTATTGATCATCTGTTTTTGAGTTGAGTTGGAGTTGGCTAAAGAAATTAAAGAAAAATTATAGGACATCATTTTCCAATTTTCTTCATCCTAAAATCACACATATAGAGATGAACATTGTCTAGTCTGAATCAATCTGACTTCAAAGCCATATAGCACAGAGACAGGTAAACCTCCAATTCTTTGTCTCGCTGTCAGCGCCAACCGCTGGTAAACTCCTCAACACACAAACACATATGCAGACACACATCACTCCACATGACAATTCTTATTTATTTTGCTTGCCCTAGCTGTGTTCTACAGTATGTTGAAGCAACGATCCCCTTTATGATAACACGGGCAAAAAAAAAATCACAAAGAATATGACATGGTTACGGTATGTTTGCAAAGGTTTAGTAAAATCACTGTGCAGTGGTTAAATTCAGCAGCATCTTTTCAGAAAATGCTTGAAAGAAGAAAGATGGGACCAAGTCAACCAGCCTTAGCTTGATAACAAAGTATTTTAAATGAGCAAATTACAATTAGGATATATCCAGTTTTTGTATATACTGTATTAATATTTTACCCAATTTCTATCTTTGGTAAGAAATTTTTGTTGACAGAAAGTATTTGCTCAGACCCGTTATTATGTGAAAATTGAGAGGGCAAATCAGTGAAAAGCACAGTTTGCAGTTTAAGTCTTATGCTATGACCTTTAGTCATTTGTTGCTGAGGATGTTTGGGGTCTTAATCCTGTAGTTAATCAGTCATTTTCGCAATTTGAACATTAGTAAAGGTAAGAATGTACCTCGTGCTCAGTATGTATTCGGTAGTTAAAGTAAAAATTCCACTGTAAATGACCCACCATTTTGGCCAAACAAAGAGTCTTGTCATTATATTAGTCCTGTGTAAATCAACATGTTATTTGACAGGATCAGTTTTGTTATACCGGTGTGCCTCTTCCTTCTTTACTGGTCAAATCAAATAATGGAGTCTATTCGAAAAGGTTACTGACACCATTTTGAGTGAAGCGAACAACTTCCATTTTTTCATTATTCATTCATAGAAGGTTAAAAATACACCATTGAGTACGACATGCCATCCAGCAGAGTTCAAACTGCCTTGCCTTCCAAAGCCCTCCGACTGAGGGATCCAACTGTTCACTTTTACCATTTACTGATTTTCAGAAAAGGACATTGTACAGCGGCAGGGTTCATGTGTCTTGCAACTAAAATCAGCCGCTGTCTTAAAGGTTTAAATACATTCCATCACCAATGTCAAACGGGCTGTCATTTTCAAGGAAGGGTATTTTTTTTGGGGGGGGTCATGTCTGGGGGTAATGTCTGTAATTTAGAATAAAATCACTGACTTTGCTAATATGTGCAAGTGCAGCCCACAGACAAGGGGCGGAATTTCAAATTAATATCAAGGTCATCGTGTGTGAATAGGCCTGCGGTTTAAAACGTATTGATACTTTGAAAATGAAAATCAGTTGCGCACGATAAAACTTCATTTAAAACCATAACTTGATTTTGTCTCTTTGAAATATTATACTGCCTCTCAAACCAGGCACACATACCAGCAGACAGTACACTTGTGGAAATGTTGAATCTCAAACTGCCGCTGTGCCGTCACCAGATGTAACAATAGCTGCATCGTCCTCTTCGTCACTCTTAATTCTGCACGGAGAATCTCCTCTGGTTAAGAGTTAAATTACGCAAAAAAATAGGGTGAACAGATGTGTTTGCAACCTGTCTATAACAAAAGCACCTCTGTTTGTTTATAAGGTTTACAGGTTTTATTTTTGTAAATGACTGGAGCTTTAGGGGTTGATAGAAATTCCGAAAACGCCTACGATAATTTCCACATAATTTTATTTTAACTAAGTAACTAACCATATATTTGGAATGGGGTTATGTTGTATAAGTGGCTATAAAGTCAAACTTCAGCAAGTGGAAGCAGCTTTTAACCTCTCTGTGTCCGGTCCCACAGCCGTTGACGTTGAGAATAGTGCACTGTGCAATGTTTAATTCACTCATTTTATTTATGACTGCACTAGTGTACAAGATAAGGGGTTTAGGTTCTGATGTCTGATCTGGGACTGAACTAACCACAATGAGAACGTGGTTAAGCTTAATTTAGTGGAAGGAGTATCTGTTGTGTTTAGGCAAGATGATGATGAAAGCCTGATGAAACTCTATTGAAAGGTTATAAAAAAAACAAAGAACACAGGGAGTAACTGCCGCAAAGCTTGGAGAAATACAATAAACTGGCAACACACATGGAATAATACAGAAGACAGTGGCTGCAATGGGAGGCAGGTGAAATGTATGTGGGTGGGGACGGGGCAGTGTAACCAGGGCAGGAAGTGAATATGTGTCAGAATAAATCACACAATAAAAAAAGAAACAGACATACATTATGCTGTGAGAATTGTGAGTTGAATAGCTTAGGGTAAATATCATTATTATATCAATTAAGGGAATTTAAAAAAAAATATCATGACCTTGTCCTTCTAATTCAAAATGTTCCTCTTTTCACAGTAACACATGCAGTGTCAGCTGCAGAGAGTTTTTCATTATACTCTTGGTAGGAGGCTCTTCTGTGGGACACAGAGCAACACTAAATTTACATGTAGTATACACTGAAAAACCAGAGGGGGCAAATACGGATCCCAGCATCTGTGTACAAGCAGAGTGAGAGCGGCGGGGAGAGAGACAGACGGGGGAGACAGATGTGAGACAACTAACACTTTAATCGAAGACAATCATCAACGGTGCATTCCGCTGACATCTGAAAGAGTATCTGCCAATTTACTGCCACTTCCTGTCAGACTCCTTTGAAGAACAGATCACAGAGTGAGTGACAGATTTTCTGACTCGAAGTATGTGTGAGGCCGACCTATTGTGCATGTATTTTTGAGTCATTGTTATAACGGCTATTGACAACCTCTCCCTGATAGTAGCAGCAATGTGTGTGCTGTATGGTAGGGTTTTTTGCATGGTTTTGTGTGTGTGTGGTGTGTGTGGATGTGTGTGTGTGTGTGTGTGTGTGAGCGTGTGTGTGCATTGGGTGAGTCAAGGTGCAGTGGAGCAGATAGCTCAGCTCTATGCATACTAAAGCACCATCGCCACCGGCAGCAAAGATAGACCTGGGGGGGGCGGGGGGAGGTTGTTGATGGGGGGTTGGTGGGATGGGGTCGAGGGTGCATGTGGTGGTGGCGCAGAAGGGAGGAGAGGGAAAGAGGGAGCGACATAGCACCCCAGGGAGCCTCTTTCTTATCGCGCTTCTCGGGCTTGGTTTATCTGATTACACACAAGCAGAAAGACACAGGCAGAGAGTCAGAACAGAATGGGAGAGAGAGACAGAGCAGAATGGGAGAGAGAGGGGGAGAGAGAGAGAGAGAGAGAGAGAGAGAGAGAGAGAGAGAGAGAGAGAGGGTGAAAATGTAGAATGGTGAGAATTGGTGGTGGTTGTGAATTTGACAAAATACATAATGAATAACATTGAGTCATAATTTTTGCCTCAAATATTTTGGAATCACAGAATCATGTGTTAAAAAATAATAAAAAAAATACATATTTTACACAACATTATTTTCTATAAATGCCTGAAAGAGAGGATTGTCCTCTATTTCATTCATTCAGAGAGTTTATTCAATATGGGTTATTTTCTTATTGGTTTTTGCTGAGACTGCTGAATACACCAGCCAGAACTGTGTGTTTTGGTGATATATATAAATAAAAAAAAAGAAGATTGTGGCTTCGAGGATTCAGCAAAAAGCCTTAAATACATCCAGTGGGTCTTGTCAGTTGCCAAATTAAAACTGCTCCTGCTTTCGACAATTTCCACCAAGGAATATCTTTGTGAAGACTCAAACCAGCCTGGGAGTTTGCTGTCATCTGTCCCATGTTTGCATTGGAAGTGACACCTTTTTGTTGATCAATGAATTGAAAAAAACAAAACAAACAAACAACAAAAAAAGCACTTCCAATTTACACGTGGTTGCAGTACTTGATTAAATGTACATACTACATACTGACAACACTTTCTATCCAATATTACATAGCTTATAGGCTATAAAGCCAAAATAATAATAAAAAAAGATTAAAAATGATTATCACTCAGGAACAAATGAGAGAATAACAGTCGTTAAATAAATGTAATATGTTAGAGGAACTCAGAATAATACTGGCTATAAGAGTCAGGGTGACCTAGAAGAATGATGGCACTTTGAAGAAGCACAAATTCATCATAATGAATGAAAATAACATACCTCATACTTATTAAGTGAAATATCCAAATGAATGTACTATAAACCACATGGCACAAACCGAACCATGATCACACACGCTATACAAACAAATCTTGACAACAACTTCCATGATCATAAACAACCATGTATTGCAGTCGTGTCCTGCTGATATATTACTTAATGTGTGCCATCTTTTGACATATAATAAAGTATCACTATCAAGTCATTGATGTGCCGACAATTTATCGAAGTCAGTGACAAAATTTATACAGATCTCTTCTGGAATATAATTATTGCTGGGTACATACTGAACATTTGGAAATGATCCAAATCCAATTAACAAAGAAGGTAGGCACATGAACCCAAAATGGAAATTAATGTTTGCAATGCAAATGCAAATTGACTTAGGGAACACGGTCGGACAAAGTCTTCCAAAATGGATGACAAAAAGAGAAATAATAAAAAGGAGCAAGTAGTAAGTAAACCCATGCTCGGTCGCAAACACAATCAATACATTTGGTCTCATGTGGTTTATAGTTTTATTTAAGATTAAATATAACAAACAATGGGGAAGACAAAACAGAAAAGATGCTCAATTTCCACATTTTTACTCCCTTTCCCATCTGTGCTCCGTCTGATCTCATCATCTACAGCCTGAAGGGTGTGTGTGTGTGTGTGTGTACATGCACAAGCGTGTGTGTGATTGAGAGAATGATAGGGTCCTGAGGTCTCACAAACCAGTGTCTATATAAAAAAACAGACGGAAGGAGTGTGTGTGGCTCTGTGTGCATGCGCACAGGGACATCCTCTTCAGTGAGAGGGCCCAGGGGACGGCCGGGCCTCCTCAGCCTCCTCATGATGATTGATGCTGGCAGATCCCACACGCCCCAGCCGCCCAGCTAAATTAAAAGCCTATTTTGTAAAGTTGTAAAGAGAACAGAATGGTTGGAGGGTTGGTTTTGTGTTTGTGTGTGTGTATGTGTGTGTGGGTTGGTGGGTCACAGCCGGGGCGCTCTCCAGTGTCTTTAGTATCATCAACCCCTCAGAAGATTGCCAGAAGGGGGTCTCATACATTCCTGATGCTCTCTTGCTCTCTCTCTCTCTCTGGTTCCCTCTCCCTAATTCACACACAGGAAAGTGACAATTTTTGTTTCTAAAATTGAATGAACAAACCACTCCCAACCTGGTGAAACAAAACAAGAATCACTTTTTTGGCGCAAATTTCTCAGTTTTGTCCTTCAGGGCAATAAAAATATTGGTATGATTACAAAGAGGATTTTTTTCTTACATTTTTCAGAAAGATAATAATTTGTTGGGATATTTTTGAAACATGTAACTTGTGATTTGTATTATTGTGTGCTGAAAAAGAGAAGAAAAACTGGATTTATATGTCGATGTAAATTTTCCTGTGAAAGAAGTAATACAAAATAAGAATAAATAGAATATAGAAATTGTAAACTGCTGTTATTTTTTTTCTTTTTTCTTAACTCCCCCACAGATATCTATGACCATTTCCTGACCCTGCCTGCATGTTAAAAACCTGAACCTGAACAGCCACTCAAGGACAGAACATTCACTTGTTTGTATATCATTTGCAAATCATTTATCCTCAATGTGAATTTAATTGACCAGGCAACTCCAGGAGGCAAAGACAAGCGCGCACACACACACACACACACACAAAGACGTGCGCCCTCATGTCGCCCTCCAGCCACTCTCCCTCTCTCCCTAAACGTGATGCCAGACTGCCCCCCCCCCTCCCCCCAACACCACCCCTCTTTTTGTTGTTGGCAGTGAGAAGTGAGTGGACTGACAGCCCACCCTGAGAATGGCTAACCAGCTGGACACAAGCACACACACACACACACGCACCCATGCACGCACGCACACACACAACCGAGGTCAGTCCCCTGTCAACTGGAATGTGGAGGCCAGCAGAGGTGCTGCGCGTTGAAGTGTGTGTCTGTGATTGTGTATTTGTTATTTCTGTTTTCTAAGGAAATCCGTCCAGATACATAAACTTCTCCCGAACTGAAAAAAAAAGGGACATCCATGGCAGTCTCATTTGACCAACACAAACGATTATCTTTGCTACTGTCATTACACTCAGTATCACGTTCACCATCTCAACCCCGTCATTGATTAGTGCAGCCGCTATCACCCTTCCTTGAACTGACCCATTGTAGTGCCACCGTTACAGTACTGCAGTTTTTTATATACTGTATGCTACTCTAAAACTATTTTTGTTAAGAAAAAAATAAACCTGAGATGAATTTTTCAACTGATGCAACTGAAGATGTCAGTAGGCTTGTCGTATTGTTTGACAGCAAAATTAATAAGAGCTTAAAAAGCTACTGCTGAAAACATCGTTTGAGGCCGATTATGCTCGAACCATTGTCTTGGAACAATATCAAACCTTTTATGTAAGAGCAATTTTTAATTGTTTTGGAGGGTACAGACCAATTAAATGTCCCGCCATTTTCTCCAAACAAGGACCCCCAGTAAAGAAAAGAAAAAGGTTGGATGCGTTACTATAATTTGAAATCAAATAACTAGTGCACAATGCCTCCCCCCTAAAGACTGTTGGTATGGAAGCAGCATTTTTCCTCATTCTCATCATCAACAGTAATCCACAATCAGGATGGCTCATCTGTGCCTCTTATCATCTTCATCCTCGCTTCACCATGGACAATTCTCTAATATGGCCTTGGCATCAACCCTCGGGTCCTCCGTTTTCCTTATTCATGAAAACTTCAGTACATAAACACATCCACACCCGCACCCACACACACACACACACACACACACACACACACACACACACACACACACAAACACACACACCTTGCCCCTGCTGAGAGGCCATTTACAGAGAGGTCATAACCCCAGTGAATGATGGGAATGCTGAGTTGGAACTTATCAGTGCTGCCAATATGACCAAGAGCACCCCCTTTCCCTCTATACACACACGCTCTCACATGTACGGACGCACACACACACACACACATATAGTGAGAGAGTAGAAAGAGAGGGAGGTAAAGATCTGTCAGAACACGTGAGTGGCAGCTGGAGGTTACAAAGGCTGTGTGTGTGTTGTGATATGCTGTCATGATCAATTTCTAATGGAGAGGTGAAAAGCTGACTTTGCCCCGTGGTGTTTTCATGCATATGTGTAGGTGGCCTCAGTTGCATATGATGCATTTGATATGTGTACATGTTAAGTGTTTGCTCCGTAAGGGTCTATGTGTTTCCATGCAGATGTGACTTTTGTCTGTAGATTGCATTCATGTTGTATGATCATAGGCATAGGTAACAGATCTTAATCATAGAAACAATATGCTGTAGCATCCTGGTGATTATTTAGTAATGAGATTGACATAGCTGTAATGTTTACTCCCAAATGTGGGAAATGCAAGTGTACTGCTAAAGAATACTTGTAATTATTAGAAATAGATTTCCAGGTTCTCCACTACCACAGAGATACAGTACAAATCCATATACATTTTCCTTTAGTTTCTTTTTTATAGGGAGTAAAAAATGGTTGATACAATCAACCATTTTCATTTTACTAGTATCGTTAGGTCTTCTCATATTAGTGTGTGAGTGCACCGTGACAGCAGAAGTCTAGACAGACATCCAAGAAGTGAGAGGTGGGAGGCCTTCGGCTACATTGAGCAAAGGGTTTCCCTACCATCCTGTCACCCACGATATGCCTGAGCCAGACCCGATCTGGGACCCTGGTGTTACCAACAGATGGGCCTCTCACAAAGGGACCTGCCAAGTCAGTCTCTTGCACACTCGATTAAATCTCAATAGTAAAGTTAGACTTGATACACTGAGTCTATGGTGATTCGATTAGAGCAGGGCGGCATGAGGAAAAGACAGAGCAATGGAAGAGGAAACAATGTAGTTAGAGAGCCATTTACCTGGTGTTGCTGTGGTTCAAGGCAACAGGGATCAGGAGAAAAAAATCTCCCGCTTGTTTGGGGAATTAGATTTGGGATATGGTGGAAATAAATCAAAGAGTGGTGGAGGTTCTAAGACATACCTTTGACTGAGGTCTGCTTCATTTTTCATGACTGGAAACCATACAAAGCACACACATTATCACCACCTCTTCCCTGTGCTCTATGAAAAAGGGGATAACTTCAATTATAATTAATGTTATGTAAGGCAGCATGTTCTCATCAATGTTTCACTGGAGAGTTCCAAAGGTTATTGGGAGTATAGCCAGTTTTCATTGCCACCAAAATATAAAGAATGCAGTTAATACCATTAGGCTGAGTTGCCTTGAGGGGTTAAAAGGGTAAAATAATATCAAGAAATATACAGCAAGAATTTAGTTGTTAAATATGGGCAGAGGCGTAGTGTCCAAAAAAGTTTGAATTGTTTGTCTGCCACCATACAATTTTCATTTCCATGTATGCATTCTGTAAGGATAAAATAATAGACGATTGATTATTGATTGGCTAGTGACCTACAGGGAAAGCATCGCCCTGACTGACTAATTGACTGGTCAGCTGACTATCTGATATGTTGAATTAGCCACACTGAATGACTAGCATGAACTTACAGACTGTCCCAATGAGAGATAGCCAGAGGTAATGGTGCTTCAGCTATGAATTTTAATAGTGTGTGCATGCGTGTGTGTGAGTATGTATGACAGGGGGATTGAATTTGATGGGACAGACAAGCAGCTGTCTGTGATCAAGAATAAATAAGCCAATAAATATTCAATCAGGACAAAAAGGGGAATGATTAGCACAGGGAGGCTGTGATAGGGCAAGGTCAGGCTCAGCACCGCTCCAGAGGATAGGAAGACAGAAATCATAAATCTCTTCTTGATGTCCTCATTTGATAATAATAAAGTATGTAGTGATCTAAGAATGACAAGCACAGACTAATGCATTTTAACACCATAATACAGGTAAAGCTTGATTATATCACATGGCTTTTAACGGAGATAGGAATATTATGAGCCTAGGCAAATGAACCTGATGCATTCTCATTTCAAACTTTTTGTGTGCAAACAGAACATTTATTTATGATATTTTCAATGTAGCATTGTAGCTTTATAATCTATCAACCCTGATTTATTTTATTTTATTTTTTAATATAGGCTGGGATTTCCTTATTCCAAATAATTCTGTAGAAACACATCATAATTATTTTATATTTATTTTCTGGTGTAGTAACACTGCTGTGCAAAAAAACAGCTTTCCTTTTATAAAGGTTTTATTACTCAATGCATTTCCATTCAGGTAGGATTAATATATTATATATAAACAAAGGTACAAACACATATTGCAGCGAACTGACCTTCAACCCAGCTGTTATTCACAACATCAGCCATGAAAAACAAAGGAAACAGGACGAAGAAAACTTCACGGTTAAATTGCTAAATCAAAAACTAGGCATTTTTGGACAGATGAGGAGACACAGCTCATGTTGTCTCAGTTTGAAGAACTGAAAGCAAGAAGTTGAAAGAGGTGTATCGTCACCAGCTGTAGCGGAGTGACACATACATTCGTCAATAGATTGAATTTCTCCAGGTGCATTCTGGGGCAAGGACAATAGTCCAATCAAACGGCTTAGTCACCCGGCATGTAAACGTACCGATTGTCTTTTACATTAGCGCCTTTCCCTGGGTGGTGTTCACATGTGATCTTACATGATTATCAGCTTCACAATCGATAAGACATCTAATGCAGAAACAACGCTGAAAAAGATGTGTGAATGTGCGGTTCTCCTTATTTCACCGTTTGTGTGAAGGATCTCCACTAGTAGCCAGCATGCATTAGTCAAATATACTCTTCACAGTGAGCTATTGGCAGGACTGAGCCGATAGGACACAGAGGCAGACAGTAAGATGTATGTACTACACCGCCACACCAACACACTCTAATGGATTACTGTGTTCGTATCAGGTGTTTTGGCAAATGTTCAGTCATGTATTGTGTAGAGAGAAATTAGCAAAATGTCTGTGTGAAAACACTGCAAAACACCTTTTAGGTCCTATATGTGTTTGGAAACAGCTAAATTAATGGATGTAATTTTACAATTACACATTTATGCATTTTGTTTTGTGCATTTTTTGGCAAAGGGGAGATAGAATTAGCTTGGTGGCAGCATTCGCTTTTCAAGACCAAGACATTTTTGGGTTTGAAACCAAGAAGAGACCGTGTGCATTAAAGAAAGATCATCATAAAGGACAACATAAGTGTATTTATATAATGCATCAACAATCGACAATTTTGGTCTATTTTCTACAGAATAGTTTTTTTTCTTCAGAAACCTGAGTCCATGTAGCTTGGTGCATAGGCAGCTATTTCCACTCATTTTAAGATTTTGAGGCAATTTTTTTCTATAGCAAAATCAGACGTGGATTTGTGCGGCTTCTAAGTTGACTCAAATCACATGATGACATTTAATAAGAAGGCTGAGACTGCAACATCAGGAAAAAAATCAATCTACCAGTGATTTGAAGTCATTGGTTGTTGTGGAAAACCTGGCAGTGGTGGTCTCCACCGCTCTGGATACTAAATCCAGTCCAGTCAGTCCCAGACCGAGTGAAAATGTCTTTGAGTCCGAGACGAGACCAAAACCTTCAATAAATGTTTTTGAGACTGCTCTTTAGACAAAGACCAATCTCGAGCACTACATCTACTTTATTTGGTAGTTTGATGTGTATTTTATATCATGACAGTTGAGATTCCCCGAAAGTAGAGCATGCAAAGAAGGGGGTCAGCAGAGCAGACCCACGGACCCCCTCTCCAATTCTGTGCTACGCTGCATGTGTCTATCTATCTATGCACATGTGAGAGGTATTAAAGGAGGATAAGTGACATGTGCTGTCTGTCTGGGATGCCAGACGTGTCAGACCTTCTTACCACTGGTCCAGACCATATATAGATGGCTCACATGGAAGAATAGTTTGGTCAAACAGAACCTCCCCCTTTTAGAGCGAGAGTGAGAGAGAGAGAGAGTGAGAGAGAGAGAAATTCTTATCAGGTAGGCCTTGTCTTTCACTCTATTCTCTTCCTTCCTCCCTTCCCTATCCTTCTGCTCTCTATCTCTGTCTTGACTTGGAGATATGCTAATCACTGTGTAAGTATATCCTGTCAAATAATTACCATGTATTAAGCTCTACTCATCTTGGCATAATTTCCCCTTCCATGTAATCATATTTGGGCTTTTTCCTTCGTAGCAGCGGAGAGAAGGGACTTACCTTAGGCAAGTTAATCTTCAGTGAATGAATATCAGGCTCATCAGTGTATTAACACAATGAGTGTGTGTGCATGTATGTGACTAAGGGATAAAGTGTGTGGGGAAAAGGTGTACACACTCGCGTGGTATTGGTCAGCTCATCTCTTGGTTCATCTTTATTTTGTCCATATGCAGCCAGCATACAGTTAAAGGTATGTCGGTCTATAAGGTGAACATTTAGAAATACAAAATAACCTAAAAGAGTTCAGGCAATAAGATTAGAGAACATTTTATCATGACTAGATTTAAACAACAAAGTCTCAATCTTTCTCTTTGTTCCTTTTCCTTCTGTCTTTCGCCATCTATCTACTTTTGGCCCCAGATCTTTTTTTCATTCATTAAAAGTATAAAACAGTGTTGACCTTCACCAGTCAAAAAAATGTCTTTGGAAAGTTACACCAACATTTTTGGACTTCCTATTGAACACTCAAGTGAAAACTGAATAATATATATATATATATATAATAACTATATATATAATAACTTCCAATCCTTTCCAAACCTGTATACCTTAGAAACTATGGTGCTTTTGTTTTGTAGACAGGATGTACATGTCTTTTCGGCCTTCTTTCATGAAATCGGTTTGTGGATTCATATGGAGAGTCTGCTACATCTTTACGTAGTGCATCAACACTGGCATGCACCATAAAAATATGTGTTTTCTTGCAGATTTTTGTTTGCTAGCTGCATGAAGAGTCCTTTAACAATACTACTGCTACTACTACTACTACTACTACTACTAATAATAATAATAATAATACTAATAATAATAATGATGATAATAATACACACACTGTTCTAAACCCATCTACATTCTTGTTTTCCCTCGGAAGAGAAAGATGTCCGTCTCGGAAGATTTCTGCTGTATTTATACCGCACTCCCTTAATGATGTGTGCTTCATCCAGAGTGACATTCCGTGGCGGAGTGGGAGTGGCGAGCAATCGGTTTGAGAAAGGGCCTTCAATTCCTGTGAGTGCACAGCAGCAGCGTGGAACCTGAAATTCACACACTGCACTGTAAGTATGCTGTCTGCCGATAAGCCTACTGTCTGTTTAGTGCACCTACAAACAGTGCTTGTCTTGACAACAATACACAGTTGTGACGCATTTAGGGCAGGGGTAGATACCGGTAATCAAAAAGGCAGGAAACACACAAAGACAGGGAATGAAGGCACATATGAATGAAACATACATTTCAAAACAAAACAAAAATACATCACAGTGGATTGTATCCAATCAAATCTAATCTAATCTGATCCATGCTCTGAGTCATACATTTTCATTTTCAGACTGAAATGTTTTAAAATTAAATAATTAATAACGCGTGTGGCCCCGTTAATGTATGCGTGTTGAATGAATATCTCTGGCAGCCTGGCTGTGTCCTCCAGTTGACACTGAAATGACATTGTAATCTACATGTCTGATAAATGGTTGGTGTCATCAAAACCAGGGAAGCTTCTCCATTGCTCTCAGTGCAGTTTTACATCAGAGCACAGTGCATGAATGCTTCAGCTGAGGTTTTGTTTGAAGATTGACCACTACATATTGGGTCTACTTGGATCAGCATGTAACCCATGGAGAATTTAAAAAAAATAACAGAATCACTGAATATACATGGATAGCTCAGTTGTCTCATGAAAGTGACATGTTTCTGCATGTGTAATTTTTTATTTATATGCGTGTGCTTGGATGCATGTGTGTCTGGCTGGGGCAGCATGGCGGCAACGGTCCCCTTACAGAGAGCCCCTCACCCCCCTCCATAGAAGCATCCATCTCTGTGGTCTATTGTGTTAGGGGGTGCAGCCAAGGTCAGCAGCTGAAAGAGCTCCCTTTATGTGTGTGTGTGTGTGCGTGCGTCCGTGCATGTGTGTGTGTGTGTGCGTGTGTGTGTGCGTTTTTTTGCCTCTGTCTAGCAACTCAGTAACAGGATCCTTGGCCTATTAATTGGCCTGACATTGATAAAGGAAATGCTAGTGGATGCTATTTGTCTGTAGTATAGCCACACTCATATTAGCCCAAAGACAAATGGACACTGTTTTCTCACTTGAGTCGCTCTAATTTTTTTAAAAACCCTCACAGGCAGTATGAGAACAGTATGTTTGTGAGCCTGTTTTATGTGGTTCTGTGACCTGCACTTCAGTGTCTCTTCTTGCCTTCTCGTGTATCGTATCTATATATCTGTATTTATCTACACATTTTAGTTGGTGCAAGTAACAGACATAGCGTACTGCCATGATGATTACCTCCCTGTGTGTTTACATGTGAACAATATTGGGGTGTTTTTATATCTGTATATGTCTATAAATGACTGTGTTGTTTCACAGCTTCTCAGATAAACGTGTGCATGTGCATGTATGGAATAGGTCAGGGGTGGCAGGCAGCATTACGAGATGGGTGGTCAACACCTGGGCGTACCTGAGGTGGGAGTTCAGGGAGACATCGAGCCCCATAGTATACTGCTTGGTGATTTGTTTGCTGCCAAGATAGCGTTTTGTTAATGGTCTGTGTGACACGTGACCTTACAATCTGTAACCTTACAATACTGTTCTCCACCGCAGGAAGTGGAGAACAGTCATTGGAAATGACAGAAAGCAATTATGCAAAAGCGTTGGGTGAGCCTGCAAGTAGCAGGTATCATCCATAAATAGCAAAACACATCCGATATGATCCATACGAACTGAGGAGAAGGGATTTTTCCTACTTCTATCCTTCCATCCAATCCCAAATGAAGGCATACGAAAGCCTGGAGGCTCACAAATACTTTGTGTGTGGTTGGGTCAGCTACCTTGGATCCAAAGTAGCATTAAATGACTGCAGTCTTGTTTTTGACCAGGTGAGTACATAGCTATCATCTCTAAGTCTAAAATTGCTAAGTTTCCAGCAATATCATAACACACCTGCAAACAACCAATAGTCACAGGGAGACACACGCACTCCTCCACATACCCATGAACATACTGTGTATACACATACAAATTTCATGATTTCTGTTTCATTCATTGATAAAGGAAAAAAACAACAACATTCATATATCAAACTGTATAATATAATATAATACCTGAGAAGCTTCCTTTCTTCTTAAAACATAGAAATAAAAAAGTCATACAGCTATTCAATCTGAGAGAAAATATGCCCAAATCCCCCCACCTCCTGCCCCAATATCTGAATGTGAGCAATGTGTCCAGAAATGAGATTCTGTGTTTAAGTGTGTGTAAAGCATGATAAGGGAGAATGGAATCTGATAAGGATGATAAATACCTGGGTAATGTCTGGCTGGATTTTTATGATTCTACCGAGGAGCCTATGTGTGGATCGTATCTTCATACTGAGAAGACTTGTCTGTTCCTCCCACCACCCCGCATCCCCAGGGTATCCCACCCACCAATGCCACCAACCTGCTGGCCACTCTGGGCATATGTCTTCTCTGTCTTCCCTTTACAACAGCCCCTGTCATTGTCTATCATTCAACTACTTATTGGTGAAGTTGCTCCCTGATCATTTTTCAACTAGCTGATTTTGTCAGTAAACAACTTTATCTCTTCTGGGTAGGTAGCCCCCCCCTCCCCCCCAAGCATTATCTATATTATATCATCTTTCATTATCTTTTGGCTCCAAACCATATGGCTCACGATAGTGGAGTCAGTGAATGTATTAACCAGTGTTTCCTATCTTGAACATAATGTGGATCAAAAAAGCAGTTATTCTTGTTTTTCTCACAAAATGTGGTTCGGGAAAACAGCCTCACTAGTAAAAAATCTAAACAAAAATAAAACCTCCACCAATTCACATTTTCCTTTTGTTCAGGTGATACCCTTGTAAACACATGTCATTTGCATATGACTTTTTCATCATGAATGAAACCAGGTAATATTGTGTCAAGATGTGAGATTTCGTGTTGTCTGAGTGGTCTTGTCATGGTCTGAGGCGATTCAGCCCCTCCACCAACACCAGTGTCTGATTTGTATATATTGATTGGTCCATCTGTAAGCCATTTATCTCCTTCAAAAGACCACTGAAATAGGCCTACCCACCTGTCAGCCCGCCCACCACTGTTTCCCTGAGAGAGGGGGAGACTATAAAGCATAAACCATACACTGAATAATTTGACCAAAAATCCTACAAACATTAAAACTGTTTACAGAAAATATGTTTAAAACAAATAAAAGCTGGAGTGGAAGAAGCTTGCAGTGGCTGTGATTTGAGATAAGAGCCAGGAAAATGCATCTTGTAAATACAAGCCGGTGGTGGGCGAGCAGATCGCACGACTCCAGCCTGCTTTGGGAATCAAACACTATCTGCCGCTTCATTTAGTGTTGCTGAAATTCCCACCAAATAATGAAACCAATTATTGCATTCATATGGTGAATAATGCCTCCTTCAAATAATCTGCTTATCTGGCCTTGCCTCTGTGGCTTCTCGTGTGTTTATGTCTGTGGCCATCTGCGTTGTGCGCATGTGTATCTGCCTATCATCATAAATTGCACTCTGATGTCGCGGAGGCAGAGTTCTGGCACATCTGCAAGTCCCAGATATTCTTTGAACATGCGTATGTGTCATCAGCAGAGTGCATGCATCATCATAACTGACTTACGCCTGACATTCCCAGTGGTAAAGTCAGGGAAAAGGATTACCCTCTAGTCTTGGACTCCTGCCCACTGTACGGAGAAAAAAAAAATTGTGAACACAGACAAACATATACAAATGAAAAACACTGAACATTGAGCAAACTGAGCATCTCAAATAAGCATACGTCTCTTTGTGTTTAGTGCCTTTTACTACTCCTTTGTTCCCGCTTTTGTCTCCATTTTTCATTCAAATCTGTTGGCGAGCAGCCATTTGCAAGGCCGGGCATGAGGGAAGTATGGGGCTACTAAGCACGATGAAGTGAGGGAACCAGCAAAATGCAGTGGAAAAAATAAAGCTTGGAGAGAGGGGAGGTAAGGAAGCATGGCAGAGACAAAACAGAGGGACTTAACCATGCAAGGAAGAAACAAAAAAAGTGGTAGGTGAATTGATGATGCACTCCAAACAAGAAATGGTTTGGTTTTGTCCTCAGCACGGAGGTTGCAGGTCATTCTTTGCTCCTGCAGGTTCAAATAAAAAATTTGAAATGTCTTTACTTCAACAAGGTGAAGGGTGACAGTCGCTATCCAGCGGAGACCTTGCCTCTGTGTGTAACTACAGGACTCGTGCAGATGGTGGAAAATTGGCAGTGGTGCTTGAACCATACGGAGCATATGCACATGGGGGAGTTTGCAAAGACCCAGGGCATGGGGTGCAAGCTTAGGACTGGCGCCTGCTGAGGCTGGCACAGGACACAAGGCACTGACATTGGCACTTGAGAGCAGTAAAAAATGCGCCTTGGCTACTCTTGTAAGACCACGGAAAGGAAAGAGCTAAAGGTCTTGGCATACATGTCAACATTCACGGTTAGTTGTCAGTATTAGTTGTAAGTATTAGTATTTTTTTAAGAAGTATTAGAATATTTATAAAAAATAAAAAAAACACCGCTCAGAAGTGAAGCCGCCATCATCATACACACACAAGTTAAAAATGAACCTTTTAGATGTTTATTTTGTTTAATTCATGTTTTTAACTGCTATTTTTTTTTTTATTCTATTGTATGTACACCTGTATGTGATGCATTTTCACCACTTTTTTGCAAGGGACAATAAAGACTTTCTAATTTCTTTCTCTCTACACTAACTTAGCCACAAAACATTACAATGTCCATGTCGAGGCATACTTATAGCCACAAATATGATGCTGAAGGTCTCCCAACCAAGTTTAGAAAATTATTTCAAAACGTTAAATTGGTTATTCGGCCTTAGTCTCAATTAATACTGGAATTGGAACTATGCCATGAAAATTCTGTGTAAAAAAGATTGGGTCGTCATCTGACCCAAATGTTTGGCATTAATGCAGAAACACAATACAGAAACATCTATAGGGGAGTCCTGTATTTACACAACAGTGTTCATGCTTGGACATTTTATTTATGTCTTGACATTGATCCATAATAATCTCCCATTACTGGTTGAGGCTGGCTGAGTGCAGTACTGCGTGTTTTTTTAGTCCCTCAAGAAAAGCGTGATATAAACAGATTTCAGCCTAAGGCCAGTGATTATGTGGCGAGGGGGGGGGGGTTGTATATTTTGAAAATGGCGCACCTTTGCCGCAAAAAATTGTCAATTTTGAAGAATAATACGCAAAGTATGTGGAAGCTCACAAAAAACCACATTTGCTGCAAAAGCTGCATACCTCTGGCAAATGGAACGTTTACAGAGGGACATTACTTCTGCAGCATAAAAAAGTGAATTGCTTGTGCAAAGAGATTGCAAAGAGAATCACAAAAGGACTGATTTTGAAGTTGATGCACCGTACATGGTCTTGCTGTACCTAAGTCAGACCCCTGACTGTATTACAACACCTTTAATGCTTTCTAACAGATTCCTCTGTGGACAGTGCTGAGATCTGTGAGGGTTGGGATACGGATAGGCCTGAACACTTGGTAACGTACAAATCATCCAAGGCACAGAGCTGATATACAGGTAAGTGTTTTTTCGTTGAGGGATTATAAAGTTCTATCTTTGTTGGTTTAATGGCCATTTTCTGGTAATTATGATGAGATAAATCAGTTCCGACAATGAAATATTTAATTGGGTGTATATTTATTTAAGTATGACTACCCTGGAAATCCAGATAATGCAGATATGCCACTAGAAAATGTCAATTTGCTCTTCAGGCACCTCTGGTCACGATCTGTTGGAGCTCATTAACTATGTCGGAAAAAATTCAGACTCACCTATCCCATCAGTCTATCTGATAAAGGTGGGCTCAGAGCCTTGTAAAGAGAATCTGAGTGGGCGTACTTGGGTGACAACAGTGTCGCGCTATCACGGCCATGAAGCTGTGTGCACTGCTCATATTGCATTAACATATTCAGCTGTAAGTGACACGCGATGTGGCAGCGGACGTGGACATGTTTAGTCTTCACATTGATTATGAATGTATTCTTGTTGCGTTGGTTGCCTGCGTCACTTTCAAGTGTATAGGCTTTGGTTTTATGGCTTTAACAACAAAGATGGCTGTGGATGGACAGCGAGTGTTTTGAACACCCTTTTGAACACACTTTCGAACACTAAACAAATTAGACTTAGCTTTTTCTTTTTTGCAAGAATGATGTGTTTGGTGTTTTGACGTCCCGACAGATCACCTTGTTCATTGCTGTACTTGGTTGTAGTTGTCCAATTGGGCCCAGTGGTATTTTGAAATGCTAGATTAGCAGTCTAAAATAAGATAGGCACATATTAGGCATCAGAACTTGCCACATTCCTCATTCATTCCTGCAGAACAAACTCTTCCAAGATCAGGCTGAAAACAGCTGGATAAAAGGCTGCGGTAACAAAAGGCAACAAAAAAAGCAGCAACTGGGTCTGGTAGCAGGGAACAAAAACTGCGCGCAGAAGGTGCCACTTATATGGTCACTGTGGCACCTAAAACACAAGAAACAGTCACCAAATAACATGAAAAAAGCTCACTGGTAACATGACAAATTTTTTCCAAGTAAATTGATGTCCCAGCATAGTGAGCTGCTCTTATGGAAAAGCCCCAAATCAATGTACTTGACACCAGATTCGTTCCCACAAGTACAGTCTTATTTCCAGTTCCCTCCTTCAGTCTTTTCTCCATTTTCTCGTTCAGTTCCCTCTTTTGTTAGTTTTTCTTACTCCTATAAAGACTTACATTTTTCTGCTCTTCTTCTTGTCCTCTATTATACACTTTTTTCTCAGTCCCCTTATCATTTCTTCTCCTGTCCTGATTCCTTTCTTGCTCCACAGGCTTCTCTTGTGCACTCCCCCTTGCTCTCATATTAATTTACCCCTCTGGCTTGTTTTCACACTTCATTTCTTCCTCTGTCCATTCCTTGAGTCTCCTTGATGTAGATCCTCTTTACTGCCTGTTTCATTCTTTTCCACTGTCTACCTCCACCATTAAGAAATGACAACTATGTACATTTGAACTGTAAACTGCTAATTGCATACATGTAAATTCTCTTTATTCCCTCATGGAGTTCAGCATCTCGTTTCCCTCTGCTAATTTGCTATCCTATGTGTGCTACTTCTATTTTCTCCACACCCCAATCTCGTTTTTCCATGTTCATTCATTTTGCCTCACCCCTGTCAATCAGTGCTCTCCTTCTTGTGTCCTATGTTTATTTTTCTCTTTCCACTTTCTGTTATAACATGAAAGATTGTTGAGTCTGTCTCAGACCCTTAACCATAACAGACGATGGCACAGGTGTGATGAAACACTCAAATCTCAATTATTTCGGCTGCTCGTTACAAAAAACCCTTAGATGGGGATGATATATTCATTAACCATTTGGAAGTCAGCAGCCTTTTCAATTAATGTCTTTAGCTCCTTGATAATTCCCTATTGCTTCAACTGCACATTTAAAGTCAAGTGGAAGGTCTTTGTGATCAAACCAGTTGGTCCGATTGTGAACTCACATGTCTCAGTTTGGATAAAAATGTGATGTCTGAGGTGGACAGAATGAGGGTTGAGACACAGCTGAATGCAATGTAAATAATCAAGTCCTTTTCATGCCCACCTCCCATATAGTCTTGTATCTTCTATAAATACTCTCATCACCAGTATCCAACTAACAAGTTGAGGGGTTGCTGTCTGCTTTACCCAAGTCAAAAAGTTGATACCCAAGTCTCCTGTAGATACCCAAGTGACATCTCAAATATGCCAGGGGAGCTGGACTGTATCTCAGTTCATGTGTCTGGTCATCAGATCCTGACAGCATCGACAGATCCCATCTGGCATTCCCATCTTAATGTGGAATATGTTGTGGTTTGTGAGGGAGTAGTTGAGATACACTATGGTAAAGAAATATCTTCTGGCACTGCTTCAAATTTGTGATTTAAGAAGCATCTTTACACACATGCACATTGTTCCATTCAAGATTAGAGGGGTGACATGGCTCAGTAGGTAGAGTGCCCGTCTGATAATCAAAGGGTTACAGAATTGATCCTCCAGTCTGGAAAGTTTATGTCGAAGTTTCACTGACCAAGACACTAACACAAGTAGCTCCTGATTAGCAGGTTGGCACCTCCACCGAAACTGTGTTAATGAGGTGTATGAAAGTCCAGCTAGAAAAGTGCTCTATAAATACATCCCACTTACCATCACCATTTATCTGGTTTTACATTTATTATGTATTATGTACACATATTTGATGGTTGTGTGACTATTGAATTTCACATCTCTCTCACTATGCGCTTTGCTTAATGAGAAGCCTTCAGAGCACCATGCATTGGTCCCTGTTCTCACTTGCCATCACACATAGCAGAAAATCTTTGAAATCTTCATTTCATTGATGATATCCTCTGTGGTTTGAAAAACCCCAGGAGAGACCCAGAGCAGGTTGAAGAGACGATTTGCCTAGGTGTCCCCCAGGAGGAGCTGGACAGTGTTTCTGGAGAGGGATGTAGTTTGATAGGCAGCAGGAGTTATATGGATGGATTGATGGACAGGAGTGAATACATGAATGAAGAACAAAATACCAAACTGGCAGTATGTAAAGCACTTTGAATCTGGTTCAAGTAGAGAAAACGCAACAAAAGTATAGCCATTTCACCATCAAATGTGTTTCCTTTGATTCGTCATGACCCTGAAGTGCAATGTCTTGCCACCTTTCTTCGAAAGGCGCTTGTGGCCAGAATGCTGAAATGGCGTGAATGTATGACCTTCACTTTTCGGGAATAAATCATGGTGCATTTGTTACATTCAAGATGTAATTTCAAATAGACAAGGTGGTTTTATGGAGCCGGTGATACTGAACTTGAGAATCAAATTGGGGCTTAAAGTGTTAATGTCACATTACAGAATTGTAGAAAATAATCCTTTTGCTTCCAGATTTACACTTATAATTTGGTAGTAATTTGCCGTAGAGTGGAAAGACAAAATATATTAAAATAATAATCATCTCGACTCTTGTGCTTATTCGTTTCTTGCTCCACAAGTTTCTTCTGTGCACTCATCTTTGCTCTCATATTCATGGACAATATAGGCTCTCTCTTTGGCCATAAAACAACACATATATTGCCAAGATTAGGGCACTACATGTGTGATAGGGTTAAATGATTTTAAAATGGTTGATTGTAACCTAGAATAAAAGAAAAGCTCAGTTTCAGTTTGTCACAAAGTTTCAAAAACCATCACAAAAGGTTCTGTGCGGGCAACGTACATTTCTACACTGTGAATGATGTGTATTTTTGCGAGGAAAAAAAACAGAAAACCAGAAAATACAGCCTTTGGTCTACCTTCAGCAATAATTCAGTCTCTCTTACAGCTCCTCACTGAAAATCAGGACAATGATGAACAAGTGTATCTCAGGCCAGTGTCTATGTTTACCAATCGATCTACTCCACCCTGACATGTTCAGAGTCCCAGTGTCATTATGGCCACTGTTTGGCGCTATAAAACAGAGTTGGACAATGCTGATAGCAGTGAGGGATATGGATGGGCCTGCACAGAGGTAGACAGAAGCATCGCCATACATCTTCCCAGGCAGAGGCCTGTCATCGCTGCATTGCAACAGAGGACTTGGTCGTGGAAGTATGCACACAAGCATGTCCAGCATAGCCATGCATAAGATTGACATGCACCAACCACTGTAGGCACACACACGTTTGTAGAGAAACTCTTATTTCTGCCTTGTCCCATCTTCCAATCACCAGTCCGTCACACCTTCCTAGCAAACCCATACCCCGCCCCCCACCCCCAACCATCACAGACACATACATTCCTTTCTTTCTAGATGTGTCTGTACATGACTCCCATGGCCGCAAATCCTTCAGTAGGATGGATGAGTGTCTCCAGCCCATTCATCATCCGCCTTATCCGCCACCCTCGCCACTGTTTTTATATCAGCCAGCAGTCACACTGACAACTGATGGCCCCTTCTCCCGCTCCCTCACCAAAGTCTTTCTTGTGCCATTTCTCTTTTTTCTCACTCCCCAGTGCCCCACTTACTTTGCCTCTATACCTGACAATGTGCATGTTTGTGGGTGTTCATGCACGCATTCTCACCTTCCTCTCCTTCCCCCTATCATACACATCTCCTTCCTCTGCCTCCCTCCCTTCTCGTCTTTCTCTCTCCATGTCCCTCTCTATCTATATATCTTTCTCCTGTGCACCATTGGGACCAGAGTGGCACCTTCAGCGCGGGCCGTAAAAAGCCCCTATAAAAAGCCACAACACGGGGAAGAAAGGGTAATGATGAAATTTAACTGCTCCTCTTTGTGCACCTGGGGTCTGGCTGTGTGTGCATGTGGATGCATGTGTGTGTTCAGCGAGCGTCAGGCCTGGGCAGTGAACCGGAACTGCCCTGCTAAGGGGGTCAATGTCACGGCACCGCCATGAGAGTTATCGCTTTTTAAAGACACACTATAGATTTTGTGAGGGAACTCATTTACACCAGCATAAAATGGAAGGTGGCAGGGGAAGTTTAAAATCTAAAAAGGAGGGAGGACTGGGAGAAGGGGAGTAAAATGGGTTCGATAGCTTGAGTGGCCTCACTGGTGCGATAGCCATTTAACCCTTTGCACAGAACGGACTACGATTTTCTCCCCCTTTTCTCTCCGGCAGATGGTGAAATACACTCAAATCTGGAATAGACTAAAATTCACTATGTTATGAGTTGAAGTTATGTCTCTTTGTCTGATCAGATATGGCTTCACTTTATTGCTGTATACGGTGTACTGTATACTGTATGTCCATAAAATCCATATGGAGTTATGTCTACTGAAGATGCCGAAATAGCATGTTGTTAAACTGATTCATGAAGTGTGTCGCCTCAACATTTTTTAATGTTTTATAGATGCAGGAGAGGTCTAACTTCAATGAATAGATCCCATTAAAATCTAATGGTCTGGTACTGTATGTGTTTGTTGGCACAATGTAAATTATCCAACTGTGTGTATTTGGTTCCTCAAGGAGTTGCAGGCCCGTGTTTTGCGGCAGTACTATTTCCAGTCAGTTATTGGCCTGAGCCCAGCACCCTCTCCGGGCTCAGATGCCGACCTCCGCAGCCTTCCCCTGACTCCCCTGCCTCCCACCTGTCCCTGGCTGTGAGCCTCCCCGGCTGGCCTGCTGGCGTGGAAAATCAGCCTTTGATGGGTCTGTGGGGACTGGCAGAGGGGGCAAGCTTGGTCTGTGGAGAGGATGAAAGCCCCAGGATGAGCAGCATGCACTGACTGACAGGGCTTGACACTGAAATGGTGTTCAGCCCAGGCCTGGCACCTTTCCTCCTCTTTGACCAGCCTGCAGGGTGAGGTCCCACACACGGATACGCTCTAAGAATCAATAGAAAAATCCCTCCTCCATAAGCAAGGTTTCAGGCAAGTCATAATTGCTCTAAGCTAAGTTTGTTGATAACCATCTCTTAAAGAAAAAAAATGTTGGCTTCACAAGCCTTTTAACAACAGACATTTTCGTCTTAGTTGTTTTGAACAACTAATCTCAGGACCCTTTGAGGGATGCTATACAGTATGCGATTATCACTGCAAGTGACAGTGAATGAAGGAACAGCAAAACAGGAGCTTCTTGAATGGGATAACTTGGGATGAGTTGTGTTAATATTTTTTTTAACAACCTAAATGGTATGGATGCCAAAACACAGGCCAGAGTTTCAGAATCTGAAGAAGTTGTATACAATTATTACCATCTTATTGTCTTATAGTACAAAGACAGACAATTATGAGATTGTGTGATTGGGGCATTTTACATCAAGATTTTGAAGATTAGCCAGAACATTAGCCAGTTCTATTTTCTATGGTAAAAACAATAAAATATATGATAAATGAATAAATAGATAATAACTACCTTTATATATATACATTTTGGTCAGTTTTGTTTGGCTGTGCTTCATTACACACCCAGGTGCAATAATATCATCAATCAGTGGTTGATATGTTTTACTGCACGTTATGGACTATTAAATGGTTAGACCATTGCCAAAGAATGAACACTTGCATGAGTTTGTATGGAATGTCCATCAATGAGCAAACCAATGAAACATGTGCCTTGCATAAATTACTCTTACTTCCTGCAAAACAGCTTATTGCTAAAAGGATTAGGGTGACACACATATAAACAACACAAACATGGTAATCCTCATTAGCACTGCTGAAAGCCCCTCTGATTCAGCAGTGGATGGGAGGTTGGGGGCATTTAGCCAGGCAGCATGGTTGGAGACAAAAAGACAGTCAGTTGCTAATGCAAATGGGGCTGTAATCTGTCTGTCACACACACGCGCACACACGCGCGCGCACACACACACACACACAGTAGGTTCTAGTTTCCTAATGTTCGATCAAGTTAATCAATAGCAGAAGTAAGAGTGAGTGAAAGGTGTCAAGGAGGAGGAGCAGCAGCAGACTCCAAGCTTTAGCCAACAGTGCTGGCACACACCAAAGGTTCCCTCTTGCTTTTCTGGATCTGACAATCTCAATGTAATAACAGATAAATAGAGAGGGCTCATTGGGCCACAAAAGCAAACAGCTTGGGCTTGCCAAAGAGAACAGAGGGAGTCAATGTTGGTGGGCGTGTGTATGTATTTGTGCATGTAGAGAGAGGAGAGACAGAGAGAAAGAGCTAATGGCTGACATCTGGCATTGCTTGCCCCCATCTGAGTCCTGCACTCCAGCCCCATACTGTCATGCTGAATGATAAAGCAGAGAGATTGCCTCTGAATCGGCACACTTGCCGATCCCGCCGTCAGCCCTGGGGGCATGGACAGGAGAGCCTCTTCTAGTCATTCAACGGTTAATGTGCCAATTTGTTTTCCAGAGTGCTCGAAGGAAGAATTTATTGCTGTTTTTTGTGGCTGTGGGCAAATACTAATAAAAAGCTCTTTTGCTGAAATTCATTTAATTGGACACAGTAGAGCCGGCGCTCCAAGTATAAGAGATCTCCATCTACCAAGGTAGTTTTCCGATATTTAGCGAGACACCCCCTGCCCTGGCACTGCATCTCTACCCAGCCAGCCAGAGTCAAATATACACACTCCCATTCTCTACCCCCACTGGATCCAATAGCAATGTTGAAGAAAAATGAAAATGTAATCATTATCTCCTTACCACAATGCTGTTGTTTCACATTAGTGAGGTCACAAGCCACTTTACATTAACTAATGATTCGACTCAAGTAACCCCAGGACTCTTTTCACTATAAACTGTACAAATGGATGGAAGCAGGCATAGTCTACTAGCTGACTTTGGTAGGAGTCCGGGGTTCAAATCCATGTTAGCTTGAATGTCACCCCAAGGAGGAACCAAGGCAATCTATGGCTGCTAACTAATATTGAGTGCACTTCTGAAATTCTACTTAACCTTCTGCCAAACAAGCTGATATAGGTAACAGTGAGAAAAACCTGTGCTACAAAATGAAGATTGTAGTTTGCAGGAACACCATCACCCAACAGAGAAGTCACTCAGGACCATAAGACCTGAAAGACCAATCTGTACACTGCCTGGATTGACTCCAGAAAGCCCATGTCTCAATGCCACCCACGCACACACACACACACACACACACATGCGGATATTGGAGAGTCTGGAGCTATACAAGATAAACAGGAGTCAAAGAGAATAACTGAATTAATCACGAACTCAATGGTGCTGTCGAACACAACCCTGAAGGCAAACTCCAAGTCAATTGCACAAGTTATCATCAAGTGTGGCCTGTACTAAGAAGATGATCAGTTCCACATCTGTCCTGCACACATCTAAACCTCTTCAACCAGATCATCATCATCATCAAAAGGAGTGGCTTTACATACTGGCTATGTCTTCGAGTTACCCTCACCTATTCTCTTAAATTATGTCTCGCTGCATTTTGGAAGAAAAGCACATCAGACACCTCAATAGTACCTACAGCAGTGACTTTAGTATGACACCAGTCCTAGATAACTGTAGCCGCATTTTATGGAAAATATGTCAGATGACCACAGCTGAACAGGTTAAACTCATATACCATATACCTACACTGAGTAAAGAAATTCAGCAGTGCAGCAATCTGGAACTATCCAAGGGGTATGTGTGTGTGTTTCAATACAGAAATGCAAAGCATCAACACAACAAGATGTCCGGCTGGGATGAATTGCTAAGGGAAGGCTGTATTAGAAGGACTAAGGAGAAAGAAAACAAGACCAAAGTTTTCAATGGGATGTGTCATCAACAATTACCAGAAGTGGATGCTATCACTGAACCCTCTATGTCAATCGAAAAGTCAAGGGTGGCACAAAACTCTGCCACTTAACTTGAACACCCAAAGGTTATTTTCCCGTTCCCATCTCCACAACGCTGTTCTAAGGTGGTACTACATGAATTAAATTGAATTGAGTTGAATTGAATGTTGAACTTTCGAATTACGGTTTGTTCATAGTTGTATCTCACTACTCCATCCTTACTTTCTTCCAATCTCCGCTCCATCATGATTAAATGGTTGAGAAATAGTGCTTTCAGCCTTTAGGCATGGAACATATTATTTGCAAATTAAATCTTGCATCCGGCCCACACATTTTTTAACAGCAAGATGGCAGACATCACTCATTCACTTGAGAGAAAGGAAATGACAAAGAAAAAAGGGGTAAGGACATGGAGGTAAAGCAGGATCTTTATGAAAGAAGGACAAGATAAAAGTTGCAGTGCTGATGCTTTCCCTCCTGTTCATGTGCCAGAACTGGGCCGTGTAGTTCTGTCAGGGGATGCTCTCCAGAATCTGGCCACACACTAATTACTGCCGGTTTTGTTCAGGAAATTATCTCCATGTCCATTGCTGCATTTCACAGCAAATTAAGCATGAAAATCCTTAAAAAAATCCCAAAACAATAAATAAGGCTGAAATTGTTCATCGAGGTCCCTGCTGATTGTCTCGATCGCTGTATTTGTCTTCCTCCCTAATGTTGAGGAAAGTAAGAGCCCACTTTCTTTATTTGGGAATTCTTTCTGTCCACAAAAAACGAGACAAATAAAGGCTTTGTTTAGGTTGTACTGTGAGGTAGAGATAAGCTGTCAGTATTGATGCCAGGGTACATATTAAAAAAAGAAAAAACAGAATGCTGTCCTATACACATGCTTGCCATTTATGAACACCGTGGGGATGGTACTACGGAGAGCAGTTGTTCCAATGCATTTTAAAATTACTTAGGTGAGAGCAATAATGTTAAACACAATAAATCAATCTTCCAAGAAAACAATAACATTTTCAATTTGAATATGTGAAATGTTTTGTGTGGAGGATTTGTGTTGCAGTGTCCTTGAGCAAGACACTGAACCCTCAATTGCTCCTGATGAGCAGGGTGCCACTTTGCAAGGTAGCCTCCATCATAGTGTATGAATGTGAGTAATTCTGAATGTGCATGGATGAATAAGTTAACAGTGGAGTATGCAAAGAACTTTTAGTGCCATTCAAGTTGAAAACTGCTAGCATCAAACAACTATTTCATAAGGGTGTGGGGGACTCATGGCGTCTTGACCACTGACTTTGAGCAATATCCCTCTGTGTTTGTTGATATCAAAGCTTTCTTGTTCAGGGTTTTGATTGACATTGTGCTTGTGCATCTGCTGCTAATGCTAAAGGTAGGTCATGGAGAGCCCTCCCAGCTGCTAATGGTGAAGCTAAATCATGGAGAGGCCTACCAGCTGCTAATGCTAAAGGTAGATCATGGAGAGCCCTACCAGCTGCTAATGGTAAAGCTAAATCACGGAGAACCCTACCAGCTGCTAATGCAAAATCTAAATCATGGAGAGCCCTACCAGCTGCTAATGCTAAAGCTAAATCATGGGGAGCCCTATTAGCTGCTAATGCTAAAGCTAAGTTGTGGACTCAACGCAAGTGCTTCCAACCCTGGAAATTTCTGGAAATAGGGTTTAATTTTCCTGATGAACATTCATTATCATAAATGAATACATGTGTGAAAGTTATCTAATTGTCAAACAAGTCCATCCTCAACAGATCTATTGCAGTATTTCATCTATCAATTGGAATGTGTAATATTTCCCTGATACTTGCTAATGTTTTTTTTGTGACATATGCTATCTATTATTTCCTCTGGTGTTATGCAAAAGTTACAAGTATCTTCCTTCCTTCTGAAGGATTCTGATGGTCACCTTCCAAGTACAAGCTGGCCATTCTATCTACTTTACTTGTGCAACGTAACATTCCTTTCTGGTGTTCAATGAGTTTGGGGAAACACACTTCTGATTTCTTGTTTCATGCTAAGGTGTTGGTTGATTGTGTGGGACAGAATAATATGAAGAATACAGCGAAGCTCAGCAGTAACTTTGCTGATTCCAAACAAACTTTAATTTTCCAATCAAGTTCATGGCAGCATATTGTCTACCCTGATGCAGGTTGTGGATAGAGTGGCGGAAAACTATAGGAAAAGATAATATTACGTCCTTTAATAAATTATCTAATAAATGATAATAATTAAAAAAGCTTTCACCAAGCTTGATGAAGATGACATATTTTTCTGTCCTCTCCATAATCACATCAGCTTGTATGAGATTCTAAACCCTGAAGGAGGGGTCATCACTCACAGACAGTAAGTGGGTCAGTCCATTCTGCAGGGTGCATGGGTGGGCATCCAGACCACCCAGACCTGGACACACCCACAAGATGATAGCCTGTGTGTGTGTGTGTGTGTGAAAAAGAGCATGAAAGAGCGAGAGAGAAGTTAGAGACGAGGGTGTGGCTTGGTAGATGTATTGTGGCACTATATCTAAATGACAAGCCCACTGGTCTCATGGCAAAGCACAATTAATGACCCGTGCCAACATTGCAGGAAGAAAAATCCCCACTATCTGAAGATCACCCGCCCCGACTTGCAACAAGAATTCTTCATTAGATCCTGCAGTGGAAGAGACTGGGAGAGATGTGTATCATATTTGGACTGATGAAGAAAACATCCAACTTTTGACCATTAAGGCACAATAATGAACTTGGATGTAAATACAGTTTGCTGCGAGAACAATATTCAAGACGTTTCCAACTATTCAAGTCAGGTTTTATTTATAGGGTTTAAAGCAACAGTTGTTTCGAGGCACTTTGGACCCGGCCAATTCCCGGAGAGCAAGCTTGGTGACAGTTAATTAGTAGAGCAGCAGAAGTAGCAGTAAAACAAAACAAAAAAAAACCTTTTACAGCAAAGCCATTTTTTAAGGCACTGGTCTATTAAGTTGGATTTTCATTTCAGCACCTGTAGAGAGTTCTAGTTTGTTTTTGCTGACCTATGATATTCAAGGCTGGAAGCCATCCAACACAGACACAGAAGTGAAGGATCTAGATTGACCAGGACTATCAAATGTGGGGATAACTCTCAAGCTCGGCTGGAGCAATCAGAAATCCTTTACCTACATGGCTTGCTTTTCCTGGGTCACCAAAGGAAAGGCCCTCTGTTACACATGGTGACATTGGTGTCCTGCCTTCATGTTAAACTGGAGGAGCAGCTCTTTTTCTCCTCCATGCATGTGGAATTGAACTCCCCTTGAATGAGACTGGGACTTCTGGGTCAGAAACTGAAGACCCTGGGTCAACTTTTTCTCTCCAATCTCTATTTATCAGGGCAGAGGTGGAAGCTTCCAGCTGTCAAAGTCTCTGATTCTCCTTGCGCACAAAGGACAAACCTTTACTCAGAGCTGAATTAATTGTGCATCAGCCATAGCTAATGCACAAGGTTTCTTTATGTTTCCAATTCATTCTGTGCTTTTTGGACTAATTGCAGAAGAATATTGATCAGCTGTCCTGACAGCTCTGGGAAACAGAAGCACATATAGTTTTGGGGACTGCTGGGGCTGTTATTGCACCACATAGGGAACCCATGGCTTGGCACAGCTGCCCTGAGAGAGAGCGGGATCATAAATTATCAATTATATTCTGTGGATGCTCGGATCTAGATGAGTTAGAATGCTTGGTGTGAATGAGTCTCTTTGAGGATGATGTATAAGCCAAGCTAAAATATATGATGTGAGTGAGGAATCTCATTATTTTGTTTTTCCTCACAAATGTGATGAACAGGTCTGCACATGTCCTTGGCTTGGACCCTGTACTCAGTGCAATGGTGTTATTTTCATATTTGGTCGTGATTCATTTTGAGCATTTTCATATCTTGTGGTAACCTTTTAGTTAAAATTTGGCGAATTTTGCACTGCATTCATGATTCCTTGACAACCACTAAAACAACTACATGCTTCAAAAAGAAAGCAGAAACAATAATAGTAACCATCAAATTACACAAAACTACCCACCAAATTACTACCACTGAAAATGTATGGTGACCTAATTAAAAAAATCTGCCTCTGGCGCCGTTACACTGAATGAACATCCTTGTGCATCATCCAAATTCTCACCTCATCATTTTACAAGCTACACAGCCACGATAAACAAATCAAACCAATCTGAAGCGTGGAAATTGTTCTCAAAACAACAACCGCGAAAGTAGAAATGTATTATCCTCACCTTCCAAATCCAATTTATTTCATGCATATCTTACCATCTAAATTGAATACACAACGTAGCTTGTGTGGGAAATCACATTGAAAAGACAAACCTTATCTTATCGCCAGGCCCTATCTTATCTTGGGCATCCTGCTTTCTATCCAAGCAGGGGCATCAAAGTATGAACGGTTCCGCTGAGGGTGGTCTCGACATGTTTTCATTGATCTTTCCACACAATATGTTTTGCCCGATCAAACCAAACTACTCTAAATTTTTAAAGTGCTACTTTCAGTGTTAATTGACATTTATGAAGTGAACACATTTTAATTAAGGGTAACTATCAGATTTTAATTAGCTCATGGTCAGGTTTATTTTAGTAGAAGTAATGGACATGTTGCTCAAAAGTGACGGTGTTTGAAAACCATCATTCTGGAAAATAAGATAATTGTTTAAGAAGTAAATTACACAACATTACTTGAAAGTTGACTGCTGCTCTCTGCTAAAATTAATACTTTAATTAGACATGAATGATCAATGCATTCATATTAAAACATGCATAGTTAGGTCAGCTATGTGGTTGTCCCAGTAATTTGGTCTTGATCGGACATGTTCCAGTTATTTCTGATTAATAAGCCTCAAGATGACTTTCAACCTCTGCTCATCCCCAGGTTTGTAAAAGTAACAAGAACATTCTAAATGGTAAATGGCTTTGCTGATTTTTCTGCCTGAATAGTGTTGGAATCTATTTACAAACAATATAACCTTATTCTTCCATTCATATTCACCAAAAAATCAACAAATACTTCACCTCATGCCACTTTAATATATTCTTTTTATTGCATTTGTTGTGATACTATTTTATTCTGTTTCTTTGCTTATTGTTCTCTGTTCTGAATTTAATGTCCGAACAGAAACAGAATTTGTTTGGGATCAATACATTATTTCACTAATATAACGTAATCTAAGCTAATTTTCTGTGCATTGTGACGCATGCCAACCCCTGAGATGAGCTTTGTTTACATATTCATAGATGAAATACAGTACGTCTGACATCCACCAAACCTGTCTGACTTTGGCATATGTCTTCTTTCTGAGCTCTGCAGGTTTGCTAGGCAGGTGTTTGGGGGTGTGGCTGGCTTTCATGCCTGTCTGATATCACCATCATTTTCAGCCCTCCCTGTTCTTTAACCCGCACTCTGCCATTCTTCGTTGCCAGATTATTCTGCCAAGTTGTCGAGCCAGCATTTGAATCGTGCTTCATGAGTTTGTGTAATTCTGCTAGGCCATCATTTACCTCCTGGTCAAAGTTCTGCTACTGCCAACATCTTCCCCCTCTCACTTCCTTCATGTTTTACTTTTCCAGATCATGTCACCTGACGCCATCACCACCGAAGCCTGCATCTGCATTTCGTTGGGATTTTAGTTATTACATTGGCTGGTCTGCACTCCTTGCCTGAATTCTGCTTCTCTCTCTTCGGGTATAGTGAAACTGTCAGATATGGACCAACTGAGAAGCTCTGGATGCTCTTCGTAGAAGCTGGAGCTTCAGACATCTGTACATATTTTGTGACGTTTAACAATGACTTGATGTATTTCATCAATGTAGATGAAAAAAATTGTGCTCAATTCACTTAAAGTATCAATGTACTTTATTTTAAGTGGGCCAAGAGGATGATTTAGAAAAACAAAACAAAAACAACAACTCAGTTCCTTTTCATATTCTATAAATTTACATTGAACACTCCTTTTAGCATTGTTAAGATTACAAATACAATATGAATTTAGTCCAAACCAACATGTGACAAAACTGGTGACATAAATTACCTTGCAAAGTATATGATGGCGGCAGGATGGATTGCCGTTTAAAGGCCAGGATGAAAGCAGCAGGTGCTACAATGCTGCGTGGCGCTAGAAGTGGGGTTGGTGTCATGGTGAAAGTAGGAATCATTGATGTATAATATTTTACTTCTGTTTTTGATAACCAACTGTGTGCTAAATCAGGTGGATGGACTTCAAGCAGCATGATTGCGCTGAGATAAGTGTGGAGTACCGCCAAAAACACGTAGTAATTTGCTGTTAATATTTTGTTCCCCAAAGATTTACAGTATTTCAACCATGATTTAAAAATATGGCTCACTTCTCTGGAAAAAATATTTTTTTAAACAGCAATTTGTTACAGTGTAGTGTGAAATGTATATCAGTGATGCCAGTAGTGATAGTGATCAGGTAAAGATAAAAGACTACGCATTCAGATTACCGAGGCAAGGCAGCCCGTTAAGGGAAATTGATGAACCCAAACCATTTGTGGGAACAAGCAGCCAGCATGCTGTGTGTGTGTGTGTGTTTGTGTGTGTGTGTGTGTGTAGAGATGGTTCACTGATCTGGGATTGTGTGGATGGAGAGGGGGATTTGCTCTGTCGTGTTCCTGGTCTTTCCCAAACTAAATGCTTCATTGCTCGGTCTGTCAGGTTGTTTACTGATCTACGTAAACACATCCTCTTTCAAACTTCATCCCACACTCTTGAACAGATGATACTTTTAGTGACATCAGCCTTTTTCTGCCCTCTATGTGCACCGCGGTCTTGGATACACTGAGTGTTCACATGATTTTGTGTAATTCATTAATGCATTCACACAATATTAACTGATTTGTTAATGAAAACAAATACGATAAATATCAATTAATTTGGCCATTTCCCTTTGGTGTGTTGTCTGATCTAAACCCAAAACCAAGGAAGAATTCTGAGCTGTTATTATTATTATTTCTTTATTTCAGACCCAGTGGGATCCATAGCACAGAGTAAAAAATAAGAAGAAGACAGAAAAAAAAAGAATAAATAATGAAAGAAAAAAAAGAATAATACATAAAGTAAAATAACACCAAAAAATAATACAAAGCCTTCCACAATGTTCAATGACTAACATACAGACATGTTCGCCAGTGATACCACTGTCTGGAAGAAAATGTTTCAAAACTGTCACAAATCTTTGACAAAACTAACAGCCTTGTGAAAGGTTTTTTTTATTTTTTATTTGACTTAGGCTCAAAAACTGTGGTTATTGTTTCGGAAACATCACAGTTTTGGTAAAGTTTAGATGAAGGTGATGGACCCATGGGTTAAATTCAGAAACAAAGTTATTTTCTGTATTTCATATAATTTCCCACCAGCTCATTTCCAGCATCTTTTTCATCTTTAGACAAGTAGGAAAACTGCTTTGACTGCGTTAGTTCATGAGTAAAGTCATCATACAGTTCATTCCAAACTAAGACACTTGTTGGTCACTGGCTGACTAAGACTGAGACTGGAAGCGAAAGCACTTAAGTTGAAAAAGAGGAAACACAGCCAACAACTGATCAAAGTTCTTCCTTTCAGTCCATTAAACATGAGTGCCTTGCATTTAATTCCCCCAGTTTTCTATCTCATCCTCCATTTCCTACCTTACCCCCCCAACACACAAACTCCTCCACAAATCCCTTCATGCCCGACTCACTGAAAATTAAGCATGTGTGAAACTGAGGACTTAAAAAAAAACAAACACATGCACCCTCAACTCACACCGCAGCCTCCTCTGGGAAAAACACAAAAGGAAGGGTGAATTAATGAGCAACCAATAGGAAGTGGGGTTGGTCTGTAAAACAGGAATGCCAATCAACTCTGGCCAATCAGTGGAATATTTGTGAAAACTAGTTACAGGGTAACTGACTGAATGAAAAGACAAAATCAACAATGCTTATCCAAACAAGTCCCCAATAAATAAAAGTGACAATCATTACAAATAAATCGAAAAACAGAAACTTAAGACGTTTGTGCAAAGTATCCCTATTTCTCGGTGGTGTTGTCCATTCCAAACAGTGGTGCTACTAATTTCTTCCACTCTTATGTCAAGATCTTTGCCCAGGAGCTAGCAGTCAAACATCCCCCACTGTGGCTCCACTCCCAGAGCTTCAGCCCTACATCGAACAAGTGTTCATGGCCTCCTGGGAGCGCTACTTTTTTGCAGTTTATCCACCAATGTCCAGTGGAAGAGAATTTGGTCTTCATCTTGTTTTACAACACAATGTTTTGTTCTTTATTTTCATCATCTCGCTGACCTCTCTGGCCGCTCCCTTCAGTCTGATGTGGTCTTTGGACCTCTATCCCTCTTGCTCCATCCATGTTATTCATACGGAACACTGTTAGAACCCCAGCACAGGAAAGGGATCAGGGTTATGTTTTATTCAGATCATCTCGTCCATATGGCTCTCTACACACCACACTGAGCTTTCTCTGCAACCACGGCTATCATCAAACAGATGGCAGTGGTGGACCTGATTCATCACCTCTGGCTATAAGGTTATATTTCACCAGCACTTGTGTGTTGGCTGACTCAAAAAAAGAACCAATCAAATTATTAGGACATTTTATGGAATGGTTGAATGCAATCCAGGTGCCCGCCCATTAGTTTGAGGCCGAAAGTTCAAATCCCTTCCAAGTTGTCTTTATGTCCATTTCATCTGTCTCCTCATGAGGGTGAAGCCTTGAAGATACAGTTATACAATCCCAGGTGTAAATTAAACTGCCATAGCTGAAATATAAATACTCTATAAACACAAGTGGGGGTCATAGAGCAAAATAGCCCGGTTTAAAATCCAACCTTATATACATTTAACAGATATCAAAAACTCTTCATCAGACTTGGCTTGATCTCTACTGCTGTCCTACATCTTGTACACACCCATTACTCGGAGTTCAGAACAGACATTTGCTTGGTCTTGGGGTGCCATCGTTGTTTTCTTTCTGTTTTCTTTCTTTCTTTGGTGCACATGACACTCTTCATCTCCTGCTGTGTGGCAAAATGGATATTTTCTCAGTAAATGTGCCACTCAGCATATGTGCGCATGCAAATGCACAAGGTACTAACTTGAGATTAGTGCTTGGCTGTAAAATGTGTACAAACGGTTTAAGCTGAGACACTGTTCAATCATTACTGATATAACATTTAGATTCTCTAAATCCTTTCTTTATCCCGTTTTTCTGTCCAATTATATCATTTACACGGGCAGTTGAAAGGGATGTGGAAGTGACTGTCTTATTGGACCTACAAACAAAGCAACAACATTTTTTGTTGACTTTTCATTAAATGGCAAGTACCCAGACAAAGTAGATAATTCTGTACATTCTGTACATACACAGAAGTAGTGACCCATGACTCCAAAACCTGGGGTGGGGGGGTGGGGGCACGTGACAGTTACTGTTGCTTGTTACTGGTGTTTCACATAAAAGGGGTAAATTATATCACTAAGCCACTACAGCTGAGACTTGAATATTCCCATCTGTATGTTAATGTCAACTGTGAAGAACATGGACTTAACAGATTTTTGGTTATCTGCATCTGTAGCAGAGGTCACACAGAGACATCATTAACTGTTCAACAACACAGCCATCACTAAATACCACCCATAATACCGCAAACAGTCAAGCGCAGGAAGAAACACTGCTCCCCACACTGCCCCCTACCGCTCAGGTACAGCCCCCTGACTTAATTCCTCCAGTTGCTTGGCAACACGTTCCTCATGTCGACACCCACCTGCCTTTAGGCTTCAGTGCTTTAAATTTGGTCTTAATTGCAAATTGAGTGGGAGAGTCGGGCGATGCTTGCTGAATAGAAAAAAGACAGGCGAGGCTGTCGCTGTGGTCATGGAGGCGACCGAGCTGCCTGACAGACAGAGGAGTCCTGATAGAGCAAAGCAGGGACATCCAGATGTTTAGATGTGCAAACGGCCCAATGTAATGGTCAGTCTCGTTGCAAGAACTCAAGAAATCTCTCAAGAAAATTAACATGATCAACATTGAATTTAGTAACACTTAGTAAAGGAGTTCTGTGCGAGTTTAATCAGGAGGGACAAATCATTAAATAACAATTATCTGTTGGATACAGAAATGGTTCTTTTTTTTCACTGTGCAGTTGCTTCATTGACCACAAATACATTTTCTTATTCCATTCTGTTAATAAGTTTCATGCCCTGTCAACTCTGAGAATGTAGGAGGCTTCTGGACATGTTCACGTCCTTGATCATTTTGAAAAAAACATGATGAACAAAAACAAGCATCACTGATGATATGAGTGTGCAATATGACATCTGGCATTTTGGGTGACCTGCTCATTTATGACAGCACCTTTAATTTCAAACAACGCAGAAAGTGTGCAGAAACATGCTGCTGAGTAGAGAAACTCTGTTGCAGGGAAAGCCTTAACTTACTGCAAGTCTTAGACCATGAGTCCATCACAAAAGTTAAACCAACCTGCTGTCTGCTGTCCCACACTGTCACTTGCTGTTATTTCAAAATCATTCTGGAACAAAAAATTGGACCAAAGAAGACAATAATGAAATTAAATAATGAAAACATCGAAATAGGCTACCGAGGGAGGCCAAATTTGTGAGATAAATCATCAAAACTTGCAAAAATACTGTTTTTGTACAAATCCTTAAAATGATGGATGCCTTGTCTTAGCCAGACAGTGAGTTTAGAATCTAATCTAGCTGGGGGAAAGAGATGATTATTGTGTACAATCTGCATGTTTAACTCCATTTAATGTCAACACTAAATAGATATGTGTTAAACTTTTATCAACTCATTGTTTGCATGAAAAACAAAAACAAAACAATAATTCTATGACATGACACCCTATTTCCTGCTGGCAAAATTCCATATCACGTCAGAAGTGTAGAAAATATGTAACTTCAAGAAAGATGGCACTGAAAAAAATCCACTTCCTGGAGAGGGTTCATTAAAAACGTAATAAAATAAACAGGGAAAACCAAAAATATGTCTACTTTTTTGGAGCCGATTTGATGACACATAATATGTCCACTGTGGGTCGAATCAATTTACAGCTGCACTGCTTGATTAAAGCGGGGGCACTCATTTGGAAACTGACGCATTCAAATAACTATCTAAGTTATTAAAAACAGTTATTCAAAATCAAGCGAGTAGATGAATGTGTCCCCGTGCGTGGATTCCGTTCACTGATAGCTGACAGTTCGCGGATAAACTGTCTCTGAGTCTGCTGCTACGAGTCTGTCAGACAGGCAGCGGAGTCACCAGACTGTTCACGCAGGATTTTTAGTGATGTTTGTTAAACTGTAGAGCATCTGAGCTCGCCGTGATAGCTCTTGATTTCCGGGACAGATCCAGTAGTGACGGTTCTGTTATGTCCACACTGAGGAAATTGCAAACTGCAAACTTCCCTTCATCTTCACAACCTGAAAAAAATTTTGCCATGTTGTAAAGAGGTGTGATCTGTTTTAAAAGAAGGATCCTAAGGCCTCTGATTTACGTCAATCAAACCTGTTAATTTTGATCAGAAACCAATTGATCGCTGCATCCCTAATCATATGTCAATACTCAGTATTGAAAGGATCTCACACCCGGCTTATTGACACAGAGCACGGTTTGTGCGGTTGACTGTGGTCATGTTTTTGGTCTGATTTCTTGGCAGGATGAATTGAAAACTATTGGGACAACTTTCAGGAAGAGAGAGCATTGGGGGCGCATCCTTCTAACACAGAAAGAATTTTGCTGGTGACATCGCCAATGTGTTCCAGATTTACCTCCAACATCATAAGGTATGGAGTGCAGTTTGTTAATATATATATCTATATTCCAAAATGGAATTATTTTGAATATCTCGAATTAAGTCATTAAAGTCATAAACGTTACGCTGTCTAAAAATGAAGTGACTAATTTTTCAGATAGAAATGGCACACATTCATCCAATCTGGAGGTTTTCAGCCACATAATCGCTATCATGCCAGTTAGAAACGCTCTCTTTAGACGCCTGACTCTTTTTAAAATCAGACAATTTAGAAGAGGTGAAATATATGGTACAAATCAAGTGCGTATGTGCGTGTTTACAAAACAAGACTACTGAAATCATATGAAATGTTTGTCATGAAACTCCGTCCTTTTTTGAGGCCTTTTCAACTTGAAATTTTTGAGAGATCGACAGGCGAAAAACTCTTAAGAGAGCACATATCGGAGAAGGGCCCTGTTCGCTCAATTCAATTACCAGAGCCCTATACACAATCCACAGGAGACAACGATGCACCGGATGCTCATTTCAACTCCTCTTTTCCCAAATCCCCATAGAAATCTCCTTTGGTCGGACAATGCACTTTTTCCCATTTGGAAAAAAAAGAAAGAAAATCAATATCTGGTTTCAATACACGTGGAAGCCGATCAATACTAGCCCTGGCTCTCTTTTTCTCTGCCACACTCTTTCTCCAGTTTTGCCTCCATCTATGGCAAATGGTAAATAGAAACAATGATGTATGGTTATTGGGAGGTCAAGGTGTAGCCAGAGGAGAGAATAAGGCTGCTGATGAGTGCTTGAGCTGGAATCACAGAAGCATTGATGGCGTTAACCTTTCTGAGGAGCCGTGTGGACAAAAGATGCAGGGGTACTTGTGCACACACATGGGAAAGCACATCCACCTTTACCCTGCAGACAGAGAAAAAAATCGTGTTGGTCCCCTGTTCCATGTGATGGAAACTGATCCAGACAACCAAGGAGGGATGAATTTAAGGCACACTAAAGTAGTATAATTGATCTTACAGAACAACGATGAAGATGCCACCAAAGCAGCGTAGAGGAGAAATATGTAGAAACCATTTTCAAAGACATAAATATGTATAACACTGTCAAGCAAGACAACTTGTTCAAATCTTACCTTACAGGGAGAATTTTTTATGCTAGCATCGATGAATGTCCATCCAAAAGCTAGTAAGTGGCTTGTGGTGTTCCCCAAGGTGTTATTTTAGGTCCAGTCATTTTTTTAGTTTACATATACTGCCTATTGAAAATGTCACCAGGCATGGCATTTTTTCACAAGCCTATGCGCTGTTTTGATTAAGTATTGGCACATTATGAGTAAAACCTAACTTGACTAGCTGAATTGCTGTCTTTGCTTTTACATAATGATTTTGATTTCTTCTCTGGGCAACTTTCCCTTTCATACAAGGGTTTGATTTATCGTTTACACAGTTCGGTCTGACACACACCTTGATGTTGAACATTTTTCTAAAGGGTCTGATCAAATCAATCTTGAAAAGTGCCTTTGCTGTTTTGGAAACTATCATCGTTTTCATCATGTGGGCCTTGTTGTCTCAGTGTGACACCACTGGTCCTTCAGCCAACTCTATGACATGGTTCTGTGATTTTAAAGTGTCATAAAATTCCTCCAAATTCTTCATGACAAGTCTTGAACAACAACAACAATTTTAATTTCCCCACTGAGGGATGAATAAAGGAATATCTTATCTTATCTTTCAAAGCCATGTAATTAGAATGTTGATCGTTGACAATATCTGATCTTGGGGTCGGCATGGCTCAGTAGGTAGAGTGGCTGGCTTGTAATTGGAGGGCTACCAGTACTTGAGCAAGACATTGAACTCCTAACTGCTCCTGATGAGAGTTGTGTGCGAATGTGTGTATGAATGGGTGAATTACAACAGCTTTGAGTGCCTTTAAGGTGGAAAAGCACAACATACAGGCTGTTTTCCTGTGATATGGTAGGAAATTATTCTTGTGTCGACCATGTGAACTGAGTGCTGGGCCTTCAATCAGTCTTTTCTTCTTATGTCTATTCTTTCACAAATGGTGTCTTTATGAGTGGAGCACCTGCAAAAACTGCACTTCCCTGCTCTTACCAGTAGATTCAATGAGCAACCGATTTTTGGCCAAGATGGAGCTGGATGAATTTTACTGCTCACTCGCTCTGGCTGCCGCTGCACGCACTTACGGAACTGGGTGCGCGCGTGATGTTCACTTCCGTTGATATGATACCTAATCATTCTTACAAAATAAAATAATTTGAAAATAAATGTATTTTGGAAAATGTAATCATTGATTATACTCGTCCATAACATATTCCCGATTAATTAATAATCGATTTTTTTCACCGTTCCTACTTACCAGTACATTTCCAGTTCCTGTGAAATTTACTGGCTGTGTTTTGCACATACAGTAGTTTACAGTAAAAATTCTCTAATACTTATAATTCCTTTTTTGTGTCGTACACAGCATTTCCAGTAAAATGATCAGTGATATGTGTGGTAGAATATTATCCAAATAACATAAAATGTATCCGGCGTGTCATACAAATGATTGACATTTACATTTCCTACCACTGGTGGCTCTTTAGAGCAGCACCTTGAAGGATGGAAGAAAGGAAGGACAGAAGTGACATTCCAACAGATGAACCAATTGTTTTTGACAATGAGTTATTTATTTATTTTCAAACTGCTAGCAAATGGCTTTAAGGAGAAGCTAATTGAGCCTACGAAGATTTTTGGCCCTTGACCCCAGCCGTGAGAGGGGTTGTTATTGTGGAGCCCTCTGCTGGATTAGGTGCTCATGGCTGGATTCTTCCTGGTTTTTTGAAAGCAAAAGTTTGTATTTCTCTGAGACTGTCATGACTGGAAATGTAAAGGCCCTCTGACCATGGCCAGATATGAAACCTCACATGGCAAAATTTGCATATTAACGTCTTTGTTTAAAGCATAACGATTCTGACAGAACAGATGAGGCCTTTCCTGTATCAAGTGTGGCTGTAGCATCTGTCTCACAAAGATGGATATAAAAATGAAAGGCATACGGGGAGGCAGCTCTAAGTTCTCTTTTGAGAGCAGTGGGATGGGCAGTAACCAGCTTGGGCATCATGTGGTCCCCTGACAAGGATACTGCTCCACAGCGGGGGCTCTATGAAGATCTATGGAGCCCTATGGTATTGTCTCATGAAAAAGGAATTACAAACAAATTGCTGAGGGCTAGCACATAATTTCAAGACTTGTGGCAAGTTTATGACTTGCTAATGCTCCTAATTACATGGCTGTGAAAGACTTAATTAATTGAGGGGTGCATGAAGGCAGGCATGATGGTGGGTCGGGTTTGGAAAAAGAGGAGTGCAAAGGAAAGAACGGGGGCACAAAGTGAGAGAAAGAAAATAAGAGCGATGAGAAAGAAAGTGGTTGCCTGTGTTTGTTATCATGGTTCCAGTGCATTGGTTTTTACTGCCTGGGGAGAATTTAGTGGCTCTCACCATTGTGTGCAAAAGAAAATGTGAGTCTCCAGGATACGCGACCATTACGATCAACCCCTTGCTGATACCTAATATGCCCTGTGTTCCTCCCATGACTTTGCCAAAGTGTCTGTAATCATATTATTGTAAATGTTGGCGCAGTTAATTGCATGGAGAGGAAAATGGGCTACGCTTGGCAGGTTACGGGGAATTCTTTGAAAGTTTGTTTGCCCTCTGGAGTATTGGAGGCACTAATAATGGTGGATTGGAGGCGAGAGTGCGAGAAAGAGGAAGATGGAAAGAGTGAGGAAGCAGGAGGAGGGCAACAATTAACTTGAAGTGTTTCTCCTTTCACCACCAGGTCTGATATGAAGTCAAAAGAAAACAATATAGTGTTGTGGATGTGTATGATAGCAGCAGCTGGATACATGGAGATGGATGGTGATGTACATAAACACAACTATTAGATGTGTTTTCTTGGACAAAAATAAAATGAAATACAATAAAATTAACATTAAACAAAAAGTGTCAGTCATAACGAGTAATTTCAGGGCAATTTTAATTGCTCGACACCAAGGCAACAACTATATATCTAATATTTTCTGTAGTTTCAGCAAGATTCTACATGGATTCTTATTCAATCTTTTTTTTATTTTACTAAAATCAAAACTATGTTGCAATGCATCATTGAAAAATAAATATAGCAACTCACAGCATTTTCCCTCATAAAAATTAACAGAGTTGTTCATCCTTTCTCATCACTCCTAAAAGGTATATTGTGATTAGATAAACTATGGATAAAAAATAAAATAAAATACATTAAAAAGATTAAAAATGGAAGTGTGATTTAACTTGATTTGAATCTAAATTGAGTTTTTATATCAGCCTGGTTATATGACCTAAAATGAGCGGAAGCTGCACATCAGGCAAGCAAGCAGGCATTACACTTTCTTTGTTTTGAGTGGGTGTGGCTAGACATGCATTGGATCCCTGCTAAACATGACTGCTCATGTAAATTTTGTTTCATGTGAAAGTATAATCTATCCAAAATATACATTTGCCTTAAGCACTGTACAAGTGAGCCACACTTTGTAATTTTTTGTCCACTTTGTGGCCAGTGTAGACAAATCTGTAAATCCTCCATGAACTGAAAGAGTCATCAGTGACTTCTCAGTTGAGCCTTTCCACTGGCTCTCAAATACTAATTTATCAAATTACATAAACTAGGATTTCACATTGAGATATTTTTTACCAAGCCCACATTACTGTCTCCCTCTCAGTACTGGGAATATATCTACTGCCACCTACTGAAGGTAATCACTGGAAAAACAAGAAAACAAAAATAATTCTGGATACACATATGGTACAAAAAAATAAAACTGGATCCAAACGAGTATCAAAAAAGCTTTCTCAAAAATGCTTTTCACTCGACACTGTTCAATTCTTTAAAAAATTGCTTCCTGCAACACTTGAAAAACAGATACACACTGTACACACAATACTACTCAGATGATTTCAATCATCAGGGTTTTTGTGAGATACAAATCCATTTAGTGTGAGTCTCCTGTAGATTTAGCAAAATGAAAAAGGAGGGACAATGGCTTGCAAGTACATAAATCCTTCTTTGTCAAGTGCAGTGCAATGAATATTATTGACCAACCATTTATTTGACCAACTTTGTCAAATAATTGTTTATAATGAAATAAATATCCTGAATAACACATAGAGTTTCCTCTAATTTACTCGTTTTTACAGTTAAAATGTCAGAATTAATCATTTGCATTCAGGTTTTAAAAAATAGAAAGGCTGCTGCTCAACCTGTGACGTAGCAACCAATCAGAATCTAAATGCCTCTGAGTACACTGTGCTTTCAGCCACAGTTCCATGTTGCAAATGTAGTTCAGTGCAGTTCTTTGTATACAAATACAGAATACAGTTTCTGTCTTTTGAAAGTATGGATCACTATGGAGCTGATCAGTGTGTTTCTTTCTCAATAATAATAATAAAAAAGATAATAATAAGTGATAATGGGAATATTAACATTAGGGAAGGAGAAACTAACCCTTTGCCTACACCATCAAGTCTGGATATACAGGTTATAGAGGTGACTTTATGTTCAGAGGGATTTTAATTAATTGTTGTCCAAAATGTCACAATTTCTGAGGATCCCAGACTCTTAAGATGTTTAATGACTAGATGACTGTATTGTTTTAATGTTGTTCTATACATTTTTGTTCATTAATTGATTTCAGACCTATGGACAATTCTGATTAGATAAGACATTATATTTTGTTTGCAATTTTATTTGTTTGATGTTTCATACACTCCGCAGCAAGTTGAAATGATGAGTTATCACAATTTATCTTTAAATTGAATCCTATATTGTTGATGGTCTCCCTTAAAAGACTCATCCAGCACTCCGGTGACCATATATGTTTTTTTAAATGTGTGTTGTTTTTTCCTTACTTTTTCCCAAAGCAATTTATCACCTCCAAGGTTGTGGCTGAACAAAAACATACAAGTTAAAAATGAATAATGAATGATTAAATTACAATTCAAGTCAATATTATTGCTTTGGGGCAGCATGTCTCAAGTCAAGTGGTCAGTTCAAGCCCCCAACCTGGAGGTTTCAGGTTAAAATGTCACACTTAACCCCTACCTGCACCTGCATTCACCATCAGTGTGTGGATATACATATGAATGGGTCAGTGATGTAAGATAGTAGGTAAAGTGTTATACAAATATGCACATTACCATTCATATACAGGGTGTCAATTCATAACAATCTGTAGGTCACTAGAACAAGATGGAACAGGTCTGTCACACCGAAGTGAAGTTTTGTCTCGTTCCTGTTTATCTGGTTATCTGGAAAAGTAACTCTCCTTCCTTTTTGAGTCCTTGTGAGTAAGTTGGGGTGTTTTGTTATCCAGTTTTAGAATCTAAGTTAACATTAATTTCCACAGCCGTTTGCCTTCTTCTGGAGTGATTTTGATTTGGTTCTGTTCAATAAAGTCAGCATCCGCTGTGATCATTCTCTGTGTCCGATTCCTGTTCTGAGTCCCGTCCTGCCAAGGTCAAGGCTACGCTCGGAAGTATTTACAGACCCAGCAAATCACACCATGTGGATGCATCTAAAAAAAATATGACCCACCCACTGAATGAAACGCAGTTGTTTTTATATTTACATGCATTTGTTTCTGTTAATTCACTGCACAGCAGCCAAGTAATTTACATTTGTTCACACCAACTAATTTCCCTCAGCTCTACATTGGAATCACAGCATGTAGATACCAGCTTTTGTCTTCTGAAGATGCTAAAAACAATAGCAATTAATATGTGCATATAAAATCCTATCCTAAAACTGGCCCCTATGGAAAAAATTATGGTGGGATAAGCTTCATGTAGTAAACAATCAAATCACTGTGCATTTTTTAATGGTCTTTAAATCATTTTGGATTTTCTATAGAAAAACAGATGAATTTTTCTTAGTTTTGAAAAAACCCCTTTTTTTTAAATGTATTTGTGTGTTCCACATTCACCTGTATTATGTTCCTCTCAGGCATGAAAGAATGGGCAGGCTCGACACTGAGGCAGGTGAGAGCGCTCTGGACTCACCCAGGGAACATTAGTCATTTTCCAGCTCATTGCTGAAGCTCATTTAGCAAAGCCTCCTCCTGACCATCATCAATATCACACCTAAAGAGGCTGTGAAGGGTCGGCTACCCTAACCTGTTGGGGGATCACGCGCCAACACGCCTGAACTGAATAGTGTTGGGAATGACAAGACCATATTCAGACTTTTGTCTTTTTCATCGGATTGAATAAGATAAAGTCAATGAAATAAGATGTCGTGTTTGGATATGTGTCTCTTACTCTGTTATTATTTTGATCTTTCTACCCCCCCCCCCGCATCATTTATTTTTCACCACATTTCTTTCTTGTTTTCTCTGTTTCATTTTTGCATGTTATGATTCTCCACCTCCCCCCCACTCTGGTCTACCTGTTGAGTCAGATTGTCCCCCACTTTGAGTCATGTATCTGCTGTGGGGTTTCTTCCTTCAAAGGGAGTTTAATCTTGCCCCCTGTCGCCTGGTGCTCGCTCTCTGGGGATTTGTTGGATGTCTGTAAGTAGAAAATTCTAAATAGCATGGCCTTGACCTGCTCTATGTATACTGTAAGTGCAGAGAGTAAGTGCTTTCGTTTTATTTCTTGTAAGGCACTGTGTAACCTTGTTTTTGATTCTGAAAAAAGGGGACGGATAAGGAGATTTGAGAGTCCTTGTGCAGCTCTAGCGGCATTCCAATCAGGAAAACAATATTGACTTGCCCACTTGCCGTCAGTGATCAGCTGATTTCTAGCTGTCAGCATTCTCCAAATCACAGCTCATGCCTCTCCCTTCATCATTGCACTGATTCTCTGTTTAAATATTCCTATCGTGGCTCCATGTCGGCCACACTGATGGAGCCTAAGCGCCAAATGAATCCTAAGATTTCATCATTCATGTCATTGCATCACATTCTCTCCGTAATAAATTATTTAATCTTCAATCACCTCTCTGTCCTGATTGAACTGTTGGTAGGGGGCAATGCTGAAATCACCGGTCAAGTTCATGGAATTGCAGGCGTCTTGGAACAAGTTAGCAGATACAATATACTATAAAACTACTTTGTGCGATGTCCTAGCTCTTGCATACTCTGCCCAAGCACAATCCTCATGAGAATAGAATTTAGATTTAGATTTGGTGACATTGCATGAAAAATAAATTTAAAAAGATTTTACAGCTTTCTTTGCAGAAGACATTCCTCATGTCCTGGAGACATATGTCCATTTACTCATATTCATATCATTATACACAGCCTTGAATATACACATATACACATATTTGACTCATATGGACCTTTGATTGAGACCATTGTGTCCCTATTATATAAATCTAATTTCCGCCTGGCGTCATTGGGTTGGTACACAGCTTGTTGTGCTGTTCATTTTACAGTTAGCTTTCCGAAAAAAGAAAAAAAAAATCAGTGCCTGTTTTTTTTTTTTTGACAAAAACTACCTAACAATGTGCTCGGCCTCAAAAACATGATGGTTTTGTACAATGAATAAACAAAATTTCTCATCCCCAAAGCAATTTTGTTCACAGGCAATTTTCTGTGCTTGATGGTGACCTGTACATATTTGTTTTTCTCTTGTGCTTGCGAATATGGGAGGGGAGAGGGAGGCAGCTGGGGATGGTTGGTTGGCCCAGGTTTTTTTTGTTTTTTTTTCACCATCATATCAACAACAACTGGGACATGGGGCATCCATCATGACCTGACCACCTCTTTCGCCTGCATGTACTTGAACAGGCCCAACAAGTGGTAGCAATTTTCCATTTTCATTTGTTGACCACTTGACCATGTGCTTTCCTAGACAGTGGCTGATGAGCTCTCATTCATGGTCTGGTCTGCAAGCTCTGTTCCAATGCACGGGCCGCTGACAACAGAGGGCATCCAGCATATTGCACAGAGCCTCAGAATGAAGAGATACTCTGTCACAGAAATCCACCAAAAAATGTACAAAGAGAAAAGCAATCAACCAGAGAAATATAAACACACATAATATGTCTCGGTAGGTGATCAGAGTATATCTGTTTCCATGGGTGAAATAGGCCATGTATGTTAGGACCATTTTTGAAAGAAATTCAAATATGAATATAACAATATTGAAGTTCTAACATAGATTCAATGGGAAATACCATCTCTGCTAGCTTTTTTTCCCCATCTCACTATGCTCTGCGTCCAAACAAGCCCATTCATAATCCGGTCATTTCCATTCAACTACGCTGCGTCTTACCTGATTGTGTAAATATGCTTCCCTCTCTGTCATAGTTCTCTGATGCTGCTATTCGGCATTGCAACAGGGCAGGCAACCCAGGCAATTTCCTAAGGCCCAGAGCTGGAAGGGGGCCCCCCAGAGATGGCTGTCCATGTCAGTGACAACATGGAAGCCCTTGATTTGTGTTCACAACCAATATGAGTCAAGTTTTCATACAAAATCTTTTTAAAGATACAACACCGGCAACCTGACCACACACATTTATCAAAGTTGAGAAATTTGAGAGTGACAAGCGCAACTGAAGCAGTATGGGTCAATATGTCAAGTGATGCAGGGGGTAATCCAAGATGCCTCTTGCCCAGGGGCCCCAGAGTATCTAGAAACACCCCTGTCTCCAACAGCACTACGGAGTCTGTCCAAGGTTCCAGCCACCTCGTCAGTGTCCGGTCAGTCTCCGGCACCAAAAAGTCTCTGGATTACGACTCTGTAAATGATTATCATTGTAATGTCAAATAAAAACCATTGGCTCCTTTGTCATGTTATAATAAATCGTCTTCCTTTGAGGCACCTGTCCCTCTTGATTGAATTGATAACGGTAATGACATTAAACTTTAAAGCTGGTCCCATCGTTCTCTGTCCCACTAAAGAATCTGCACTAATAGGGGAAGAAAATATGAGATCTTGCCTCCAAAATGAAGAGTAGTTCTCATTCTTTTTGGGGTAATTAAATTGCATAAGTGTGGAGGTGAGATGCCAAGAAAACCTTTGTAATTTAATGTGTAAGCTGCTGGGTTCCTTTTTAGGTCTTCATAATTCGACAGCATCCCGCAGGCTCTTCTTTTTATAATCTTGGCCCTGCTCCCTGGAACCACTTGCAGCTCTCCCTCTCAACCTCCTCCTCCTCTCTGTCTTGCTCTTGTTTTTCTTCCATTCATCCAGCGTTTTCTCCTCTCCAGCAGCCCAGACAATGGGACCCCGGTTGCAGCTAGCCACGGGGCCCCTCAAGCTGACTGAGTCTTTTCACAGCAAAGCCCAAGGGCTTCAGGGTAAATCCTACAACTTGGCATGTCACTGTGCCAGCTAAAAGGATGCCAATGTCCGCTAGCATTGCTGCACTCTTCATTTACAGCCTCCTCTTTGTCTTACGGTGTCTCTATGACTGTTTGCTCCTCCTGCTTTGTCTCTCAGATTTTCTGGATTTTCTGTCATTTTTAATGTCTCTTCCTCTGTCTTGGTACAGATTGGCGTGTACCTTGATCAGGTGATGTGCATCCATTTTTTGTTAAGACTTTTTATACAAGCACCTGAAAGTATAATATCAGTGATTAAATGAACAGTGAACATAAACATGAACAAGGTCTTCTTGTTATTGTAATTATTCTATGTAATGTTCTTCCAGGGATGTTTTGGATTCTAAATTCTAATAAGAAAAATACTGTACGTATTTTTTTTGTAATGGCATTATCATATTCAAAGTGAGATTTGCATTCTTTTCATCTGAAAATGTCTTTTGTGTTATAGACTGAAGAGTGAAATTAGATAATATTGATTTGTCTTTGTGTGATAAGGACAAAGCTAGAGTTATTGGGTGCACACACTGTCGCAATGAATGAAATCAAGATGTTTGACTGACTAAAAAAAATCCGAAATACCTATCTACCCCTTAACCTTAACCCTTTCTAAAACTAATTGGTATTTGGTCGAATAACAGTCTGCCACAGCTTCTGCTTCAGACATTGAACAAGCGTCGCCTGCCACCAGAACCATGAGCATGGCAGAGAGAGATTTGTGGTGTGTGTGTGTATGTGTGTGTGTGCATTTGTGCATGCGTGCGTGTGGTGGTAGTGTTTGAGGGTTATTTCCAACAGTGCGATTGCACTCAGAAAGTGTGGGAGTCCCAGGAAAATCTTTTTTTTAACCAACCTGTGTGGCACATCTGTGCAGTTAGTTAGTTAGTTAGTTAGTTACTAACTAACAGTTAGTTTTACCAACCAACACCAACCACAGCAAAGCAGCCTCACTTAAGGAGGTCAGCATGTGATTGTAAAAAGTGAGCTGAGCCTCAAGTCCTTGCTGTTGCTCTGCATGATAGAGTGGATCACATGCTGCTCACTGCTCAAAGACCATTTACAACTTTTTTTTTGCTATTGTTAACATGTTTGACCCTGAATGATGGCATGAACCAAAATGTGTCAAACATGAGCTAGAGTCGCGTAGACGCAACATGCTACTACCATTGATTACCACTTTTACTAATTCTACAGTTCTTCTGCGATTCCTCAACCAAAGCCTTATCAGCTCATACAGTAAAGGAGGCAAAGGAACAAGCATCACAAACACATGTGGCACTGCCCTTTGCTTTATCAGTGAGCCCGAGGGTTGGTGGAGCAGAGGAGGGGGCATGTAAGGGGGCTGCTGGACATCTACATAAAAGCTTACTGACACAAAGAGTGAAGGCCTGCACATTCAGCTTTCATTCGGTCTCTGATCACCCCTGCCTCACCCTGCCGGCCCCCCAGTGGAAAAATACCCACTCAGACTTGACCACTACAGCTTCTCCCTCGCCAACCTCAGGTAGCGGATGTGAGGACGTGAGGACCACACGGACTGTGGTCACTAAGATAAGTTAGAACTTGTCACATTGGCTCCACCATATTCAACAGCAAGTATCAGAGCAATCATCGCTTATTGATTTAGCCAAAACTAAAAAAGTAGAAAAGAAGCAAAACTAATCCGAATTGGCTAATTAACCAAGATTATTAAATGGTCTAACTGTTCATTTATGGTTAAATGGTTCATCAAAAGTTATTCTTAGCACCTTGCATTAATTTACATGAATGCAGCGAATGGAAAGGACTGTTACTAGTTTTTATTGTACTGTATAAATATTCTATGATGATTAACATTTACTGGATAACTGGTTAAAGAAGTATGACTATTAATATGCAATTCTGAAATTATTTCTCTTTGCATATTGTACTTTTTTTAAATAAAATGATTAACTCATGTGGGTCAATGACGAGTGCTGCCAGGGATGCAAAACAAATAAAAATAAGATAAAATCGCTTTAGATTCATATTCTTTTGACTTTGATTATCACCCCATCATCAGACCGCTGAGTCTGGACCCTCCATCCGACTGTACGTCATTGATTGCTCACTGTCGCTACGTTTCCTTACATCAGCCTGCACCTGCAGACTTCTCCGCCCCGGCACCCTTCCAACCCCCCCCCCCACCCCCACTCTCCCCAAACACACACACACACACAAACACACACCACCACCCCCCACTCCACTCCCTCCCTTAGCGCTGAACTGCGACCTGATCTCAGACAGCTGCTGAGGAGGATTAAGTCTAGGTTTTAAACAAACATGACTCCACAGAGCACAGCGGGGCCAGTGGCAGGGGCTCAGCGTGGCCCAGCGAGAGTGAGCCATCCCTGGGGAGAGGGGCACACAACGGCCCCTATGTAATCTGATGAGCCCCTGAATCTCCTCTTTGGGGTGGTGGCGAGACAAGTTGTTTTGACTTCACTCTCGTATGAATTTTAAATGAAGGAGTTTATTAGTTGAACATTAATCTCACAGAGCGTTTTTAGCAGGTCAGGGCCTTTCATTTTCTGACAAGCAAAGAACTGAGTAGAGTATCTTCTTCCCTTAATTTTACGACTTTTTCTCCCTTTCTATACATTTGGCCACAGTGTATTTCAGACAGGGGTCATCTCAAAAGATGACCTCATAGTGGGGGTGCATTCACAGTAATCACACTAAATGTATCTGATGCATCGGCCTTTTTTCACTTTCATTTGCGTATTTGTCTCTGCTCGAATGTGTGTAGGTGCTGGTTACTTGACATCCCCATTTAAAGCACAATACATGGAGCCAGAAAGACAGCCATAAGATGCCCCTTACATTGTTGTGACATCGAAAGCAAATATCCCAGAGAGACGGAGATCGGCAGGCAGGCAAAAGGAGCTGGTGTAATGGAGACGAGCAGAAGCATCTCGTGGCGAAGCAAAATGAAGAAAAAGACTTGCTCTTCCCTCCCCTGGACCCCTTTAATAACTTTTTGTCCCTCCGCTAGCCCATCAAAATATTATATCAATAATTGCTGGCAAAAAATTAAACAAGTAAAACAATGAGATGGCCCTGGGGCTGCCTTTCCCCTCCAAATTAGTCTGTGCATTTTATAAGAAGGTCACTCCCTTCTCCTCCTCTCCTCTCTCCCCTTCCCCCCCTCCTTCCCTCTTCCATCGGATCACTGACACGTTCTCTGGCATGATCGCGCTGACCTGAGTTTGAATTTAGAGTGTTCATTAATAGGATATTATGCCATATGCTCACTGCACTGTCTTATTGTAATTTCTGCCACTGGTCTCGGAATTTGTAATTAGTGCTTTTATAATGAAGGTAGTGGAGAGGCGAACACTCGCTGCGATGCAGGGGGGAAATTTGTGCTCGAGGCTGTAAACTGGGAACATTGGTCACCTGGTGGTTCACCGAAGGATCCTCTCTCAGAAAAAAGACCTCAGTCTGGGCCCCTGTTCAACGATTATCTGGGAATAAGTCATGACTGCGAGGACACCTAGCAACCATCAGCTGGCTTTCAGGTCAAAAAAATATTCATTCACTGAGGGTGAACAACAAACCAAAGTGTATTTGTAAAACCAAACCTCTCTCTATATATAAATATATGCTGCATACTGTGTACAATATCTGTTTCAAAGCTTTTCCAATAAATGTATTTTCATATCTTTATTGAGAATGAATTATTTTACATGACTGTGGGCCTTGAGTGATCCGAAAAGTTTAGATTAGAAACAATTTCAAACAGATCACACTCTTTTATTGCCGTCATGTTCATGCTAAGGTTGTTTCTAGCCTGTACAGAGACAAGCACTCGATAACGAAAGGAATAATCACCAGTTGTTTATTATTTTGCACAATCATTCTTTCAGAACTTGAACCTGAAAATTGCCTTAGCAAAGCTGTTGTCATCCAAACCAAGTTCTTTTTAATGCTCCTCCTGTCCCATAATCTTTATATGAATGATGTCTGCAGTTGCTGACATGTAACTTCATATAAAACAGAATTACATCTTCTATTAGGATCCCTTTTAGCATAAAGCCACCTTGTATGCAATTATTTACTGACTGATGGGAGAAAAATCCTTTCTGCTTTTGTTGGCAGAGGGAATACACATTTACACAACAGCCTTTTAACACGGACAGCGTAATTATGACGGCACATCGGGGCTGAGAGTGCTGGGATAGCGCCAAGGAAAAAGCTTCTCAAACCCTCATCCTTCAATGCCGCCCATGAAGATCATTATGAATGAAAATTAGTGCCGGTGGGATGCAGTGGCAGGGTGCAAAAAAACACAGTGTGGAATGGCATCACCGGGATATTCTCTCCCTAAAGGAGGAATGTGACGGGGAACAGTTTTCAACATTGACTTTACTCACTATTATTGAGAGACAGAGGTGAAATGTCACTGATGACACTAATCTTAAGCAAGAAATTACACCAATAAAGATTATTTTTCCTTAAAAAGTGCACATTTGGAATCTTAGACAATAAGAATGCTCAAACAGACAAAAGGAGCACAGATTTATAGATAACAGATGTAATACAGTGTGCACTGCATTAACCTGTTAAGCCCAAGCGAATACTTTCATATCCCTTTTTTATTATTGTAGTGTTTTCCTGCAGAAGTTTTAACTACAATGCTCATACCGTAAATATTCCCACTTTGTATTGTCTTAACTAGTCGTGATATCTTCCGTGAGATCCAAAACTCCAAGTGAAGTTGATCCGACGTTTCTGAATCAATATTTACTCTCTGTTAGTATTGCAATTTTCTTTCAAGAAAGGTACTGAACATTTAAAGAACACAACCCACAGCAGGATGGAGGAGCCCGGCGTGAAGGCAGAGACAACAAAAATGGCCGAATGCTGGGATATAAAGCTCTTCCACTTCAATTCTCAAAGCTGCAAGAGAAACAACAAAATGATTTCCCAGAAGCCCTTGGGCACTGGAAATGCCCCCTTTGTATTACATATTAACTTTTGATGATGCAAAGATTACCAACTTGAAATTTCCTTTGTTTTCATTTCAGAAATCTGGTCGTCTCACTATAGACGGATGGTGAGACCACCATCTGCCATCTCACTTTTCCACTAGTTTTGCACTCACTCGGAAATTGAAAAATGCCTTTAAGGGAACTAAAGTAAAATGAAGATGCAGGTTGCCATCCAGAGAGTTGTAGACACCTGGCAAATCTTTTAAATTACCTGACCAGCTTATTTCAAACAATTGGCTGACATTGATTTGGATGCAGTCAAAGCTGGGCATGACTTACACTGACTTCATTGTTTTATGTCAAATGGCAACACATCTCAATTCTCGGTCAGAGCACTGAGAAAGTTCCGCAGCAATGAGCCTACTGGAATAAATTCTGATACTCTTGTGCACATGGCATTGCACATAAATATTCAATAAATTAGCAGAGACTATTTTATAGATTTATCAGTCATCTCTGGCACAGTGTGACAGGCAATGCCTGGCCTGAAATATTAATGCTGACAAATTAGGGATTCCTGAGTAAGTGATGTCACATTGCACAGCTTCATTCAAATTGACTCCTTGGCATGAGGGCACATTTGCCAGCTCAGTAATGTACTCACCTCCCCCATTTCCCCTTGCCTTCCCTCCCCTTGCTTCCAGCCCTCCCTCTTGCTCCTGCCTCAAAAATGACATTCATTATTTTATCGTTAAGCAGGAGTCATTCATTCTCTGCAGCCTTGGAACCAAGAGAAAAGAAGAGGGGAGAAAATGAACCATTGGAAGACTGAATCACAGCTCTGACAGGTTTTGAGGTGGCAATTGGAGCTCTTCTTCCTGTGACCCGGAGCCGTGGTTGAAAATGGCAGTGTGTTGTACTATTGAGGTAGGACTGTGACGGACCCTCGGGGGAAATACAGCTGCATGTGTGGAGGCCAGTCTGCTTGCTTACAATAGTTTGTTAGAGAATTCTGAACAGCGAGTCCTGGCCAGGCAAAATCATTCTCTGGCCTTCTGATGGATGCTGTACATCATAGTGACTCACAGATCGCGTAAATACAATTAGACTGTAATCATGCTCATATTGGACGGAAAACCCGCCTTCACTCTGATAGAAAGATGTTTTTTTTGTTGAGATATGACTTAACTTTTTAGTTTTACCCCAGAGGGAATGTTCACCCTTCACTATGTGACGCCTTCTGATATAGACCAGTAAATGCACGAGCACAGTACATGTGATTTCTATAATATTGGAGTACAAATTTACGAACTAACTTCAGGTGGTCATTGACTCTTTCACAAACAGACTTTATTTAGGGAGATACATTTGATGCTAAAAGATACAGAGAGAAGAAGAGTAAAAACAAAACAAAAAATTTCAACAAATATCTCATAATGTAAATGTCTGAGGAACATTCCCAGAAGTCAAATTGTTTCTTCCAGTTGTGAACTAAATTTTGTTGGATTCAGTCGAAAACTTGTATGTTATGCACTAGTTGGTAGCAGTAACTATAACAAAAAAAAACGGATGTAGACTATTGCAATATTAATAACACAAGTATATATAGTAGTATTTTTTTCCTATTGTATAGCAATTTGTCTTTGATTCGGCTCCATACACAGCTCACTCTGTCTGAAATATATGTATTTCTTGGTTTCTACAATACAACCTTAGATAGTTAGATATTCGTCATTAATCCTGGGTAAAGTGAAATACATTTGGTGAAATTTGCAGTACATATTTGTATCCCATTTTAACCCACTCTCAAGATTTACGCCTTCATATGGAAACAAAACATGAAAGAATATTGAGGCCTTATTCTCCTTAATTAAAATCCTTTAAAATCAAAACTATCACCTTCAAGGTGATGGTTGAAAAGTTGTCAGTGATGGTGCGAAATGGTGTCATTTTTGTTTTGTTTATCAGTCAAGATTGCTGTTTTGTTGTGATCAGTGGCTTTTAATCGGCACCATTTCCTCTTTGCAACCTGATTTTTTAGCACACATAGTCAAGAGATCTGCAGCTATCAATATATATATAACACAAATTATCCAAATAATCTGATAACGACACTTTAGGTTCTTTAAAAAGCCATTGTAAATACAAGATAGTTGCCCATAAACCCTTTTCCTTTTAAATTGGAAATCTGATTTCTTTTTTATCAACCATTGTCATTTTAAAGAAAACATTTTCTGAAAAAAACATAAATAGATAAAAAAGAACTTTTGGTTGAGACTGGCAGAGATGTTCAAGACCTCAGACATTGAAGCACAGTGGCTGGCATGCCTGCTGCGTGGGGCCTGAAGTTCCAAGAGAGTGCCTGTACGCTGCAGACTGGAGTAATGGTCCCGATTTTTAGAAGTGGGAGTGAAAATGAAAGGGGTAACATTTGTAGGTCCTGAACCCTGCAGCTCCCAGTTCTACAGATGACTTTGAACTTGAATTTGGTGATGAATGGAAATGGCACCCTCTCACCGCCATCTCTCAAGACACACTTTGTCTCTCTCTTGTCCATGTTTTTAATATTTGATCATATTACATTTTCGTATATTCCAAAATTATCATATTTTCCATCAGTTATTTTTAATGCTATGTTTTTTGTGTGCAAATCATATTTTTTCAGGGGTGCATCCACCATCAGAGCCTTGCGGCACCTGCCCATCCCACTGAAGGAGGCTGCAGAATGTCACTCAGCCGGTTGACTGACAATCCGCTCCACACAGGGAAAATACAAAAAAACAGGATGAGGTGGAGAATGGACAGAGGAATGATGGAGCCAGAACCGCTGGGAGAGGGAAAAAGGAAGAGACATGAAAGGAAAGGACGAGGTAAGAGAGATAGAGGATGGGAAACAGGTTGAGGTGAAGGGGAAAATTTGACTCCTTTTTTTGTGGAGTGTCCCCTGGGTGCGGTAGTATCAAGTCAATCTGGGGGGCTAATTCGTGTCAGGGTTTGAATCCTATCTCCTTGAAAGGCAAGCATAAGGTTGATAAAAATTGAAGTGGAATTGAAGTTGGATGCACAAGAGGATAGGAGGCACAACAATGGAGTGGAGGAGGGGAGGGTGAGCGGTTTGCTCCTCCATCTGATGCTCTCCTCATTCACTCTGGTGAAACCTCTTGACCTTGCCACTCATACTGTAACTTATCTATAATTCTAAAACGATAGTCAGTTTTTTTCATGATTTTTTTTTTTTTTCGGGCCACGAGCTTTGGACATCATTCAGTCATTAGAATTTTGTGAGGATAAGAAATTGTTCTTCCACTTTCCTGTGCATCAGAACATCCTCTCTCAGGTCCGTTCAGAGTTTCATTATTGTGAAATAATGATATTAATTTAGATTTTTTCTGTTAAGTGTACAGATTTTTAACATTCAGGTTCTAATGGCACATTTCTCGACACATTCAAGGTTTGAGAATCAGAATCAGATTAAGTTCCAATTGCCAAGTATGTGACACATACAAGGAATTTGTCTCGCGCAGTTGTTATTTCTCTCTAGTACAAAAATTTAAATAACATGAAATAAAATAAAATTAAATAGAATAAAGAAATTAAATAAAAACTATTAACGGAACAGCATATATACAAAAAGAAGAAACTAATCCTTGCATCCTTTTCTTTTAAAAGGAGCAAGTGCCTGGCAAAGTTTTAAAAAAAGAAAGAAAAAAAAAACAGGATGGGGGTGGACTTGGCATTGCCCAAATATTTGCATTTTGACCTTTTGCAGCTCAGCAACACGGACTGGGAGACACATCTACCACTTTCCTATACACAAATAGAAACCCAGCCTCAGATACACACTGTGATTAGCAGGGTCTCATCTCTGTTTCCAAAACAGGCGACCCACTCAGACACTCAACAAAACAACAAACACCCCACCAGTCTGGACGGGTGTCACTACAACAGCATTTGTCATGATAGTTTTTCGGGGGGTAGCCTTTTTTTGTGCCAAATTAGGTAACGCTGATATTTCTGTAATACTATGCTATTTCCTTTTCCATTTGTTTCGGTGCAGATGGGAATGTGTGTGAAAGTATCAGACAGTCTCATGTTTTTCTTATTAATAAGGGCAGATTAAGAGATTTGCCATTCGACACTCGAGCCCACAACTGTCAAAACAGCAGGCAGAAAAAGCAAATTCTTTTTTCCCCCTGGAAGAGCCTCCACTAAGAATACATGAATACAGATCTATGTGAGTGGGCATATTTATGAGAGATAAATGCGCTTTGAGTATGTGTGTGTGTGTGTGTGTGTGTGTGTGTGTGTGTGTGTGTGTGTGTGTGTGTGTGTGCACGGCTGCATATTGGCATGCGTTTTAGGATTAAAATGGATATCAGTCTGTATGACAAGTGGCACATTGATTGCCACTTGTTCTGACTTGCCTCCAGATTTGTTGAATTTCAAATTTTCAGATGTTAGCAATTCATTCTCTGTGATCAGCGGGTGCGGGGAGGGACACCGTCAACTGCCAAGGACAGAAAAAAAAAGTCCCCGTCTCGCCATGACCTCCGAACTTTGTTGAGGGCACAAAGGTTTTCAGCTGTCAGTGTCACAGCTGAGACTGGCAGTGATGAGTTGGCACCCTCACCATCTCTGACACATCCCTCCTCCTCCGCTGCACAAACAAAGCCGGACAAATCATTTCAATTTGTCGCCCACAGTCCACAGAAGTTATCGATAGGATCTGCCCGATGATTTCAAGGATTTGTCAGCAAAGCGTATGAATGACGAAATAACCTCCTTTCTATTCACTCTCATCCACCTCCACCTGAAACTGAGAACACCTGTTCTACAGACCAAGACGACGGAGAGCCGGGACACGTTATTGATTTCTTCCCCCCCTGCATCCTCACCCTTCCCTTCTTAAATAGAAGCTCAAGCTACAAAGGGCAGAGCCTGAGCTTTTGTGTGCTAAAATGTGGCTAAAAGCTTTCTGGAAGGTTGAAGGAAGGGATTGGATTGGATATTGTGTCTAATGTTGCCTCCAGCAACAGTGTGTGTTTGGCTGGCAGACTGGCTGCCTGGTTGCTTCACTGGCCGGCTGATACCACTGCATCCCTCCATCCTTTAGCTCGGGCTGTTTGTGAAAAAGATCTGTGGGATGCTGGGTAAACAGATCAAGTTTGTGCTGCTGACAAATGAGGGTGTTGGGAGGATGGCGGGTGGAGGTGATTCCACTGAGAAAGGAGCAGCTTGACAGAAGTGCTCGGTGCCAAACATGGTATGTCTGGCTGCGAGCGGACGTGCTAAATGAGAGCTGATGATAATCTGACTGACAGACGGTGAAGAATTGGAGATCCAAAAGGGGTGGTGGTGGTGGTGGGGGGGTTTGGCACGTGAATGCCAAAAGTGGACATGTAATGAAAGCGGTGGAAAAGGACAGCAATCCGGCAAAGCCAAAAGCCCTCTCTGCAACACAATGATGCATTTTGTAGAAGGTGTTAGATCGTCACACCAGCGTGCTCGCCTGTCTTACAGAGGACCTTTGTCATTTACAATTTGTCAAAGGGAAAATGTAAAAAGATGAGTTTGTTGCGTTTAAGATATGAAAACTAAAGAAGAGAAATAAAGAATGAAAAGAATGTGTGTGTGTGTGTGTGTGTGTGTGTGTGTGTGTGTGTGTGTGTGTGTGTGTGTGTGAATGGGGGGGTGACCGGAGTGTCTCTGCATCTGTTTTTTCTGCACACCTCGTTCATCAGCTCCTGTATATGAGACTACGGCCCCCCACCACGCCCCACCAGATTGTCAGGCCCCTTTGCGTGGTGTTATAGTCAGTCCTGTTTTCAATAGAAATTTGTAGAAAAATGGTCCCTTTTGTTTCCCTGCTTTTCCTCGTCCTTTCCTCCCATAACACCCTGTCCTCCGCTCACTATTTAGGACTGGATCTCCCTCATCCCCCTGCTCCCATTCTCCACTAACTACATTCGTCACATGCCTGACAATACTTTTGACCATTTGACCTTTCTCCAGAAAGTTTGCCTTTTTGCTCCGATTTTCCACCTCCATCTGTAACATAAAACACAATTTACACAGGAGAGATAAGATACTTGGTCACATCAGGAGCTGGCAAAATCTAACCATTACATAATATTCCATCTCATATGGAATGTAGAGCATGAAACATATCAGCTGTAGGATGCTGAGAGGACAAAATATTGTAGTCGGATCAAATGTTGTGAGAAACCATGTCCATTTTTTCTCCGAAAGGAATGGATTGTTGTAAGGTCAGCACGAGGGCTCCAGAGCCTGTTGGCATCTAAGCCAGTATCAGTTTCTACAACACATTCCGCAGGCTATATTAAATTTTTGATTGTATCAGAGAGCTTATCATGCACACAGCCACACAAATTCACACAAACACACCCGCTCACACACTGACCTTTCTAATGAGATGGCTGGAATTGCTTCTCTCTCACCAGACATCTGATATCTGATGGCAATGATGATGATACCTCATATGATAAATTGCCCAGACAAATCAAGAGCAATTCCACCATTGTATTGAACTCAATGTGATGCACAAAAACAGCTAAATGGGTGGTTTTTGATGCCTGTTTTATCACAGGCTGGAGAGAAAAACTCGAAATATCCATTCCATGTTCTTCAGTGATTTAATTCTTTGTTTTTGAAGTCTTGGTAACAAAACTAACACGAGAAACCTTAAGAAACGAAATGAAGAGTCCTTCTAAAGTCTTCAGAGATCTTGTGATACCCAAGTTCATTCTGGGAACAAAGAAACCGCACTCTGAGGGCAAAGAACATCAGTTGCAGGAATCACTGCCAGGGGGTCTAACAAGCCCTTTTGTTGGATTAAATGACCATCAGCAAGGCACCACCCTGCGGTTAAATACTTGGAACTCACCACCACCATCAGGTGAAGACTCCTCTTGGACGTCCTGTCTAAACTTTATGATGTCCAGTTTTTATGATGACTCTTAAAAGATAGAATGACTTGGCTGATGTGCTACAATAAACAGTGCAAGACCAACCAATATGACGATATTAGATCCTGAAGGATTAGAATGTGTTGACGATCTGTCAAAGCAGAGGCATCACAGATCGTCACATGACAGTCTAGTCATTTATGTTCCATCAGTTTGCAGAGAAGCATTTCTTTCCATTTCTTTTCAATTTTTTCCAACGCTCCTCACCTCTGTCGGTGTGGATGGTTTGTTTAATATGACAGATTGTTTAAACTAGAATTCATTACTTTGCTTTGCTTACGGTGATAAATTGCAAGCAAATACTTATCTTTTATTCATCAATATTTATCTTTTGTACTAGGATCCCTTAGGCACTATATTAGGGAAATAAAGGGGGATAGGCGGTCCCACACTTTGAGACTGACCTGAGGTGTTTTCTCTGTTTTCTTAGCTGGCCAGGATAACTCTGTGCATTCCAGACACCAATGTCTCTGCAAAGACTGTTCTGTACTTGAGGGGAAATCTTAAGGGCTAAATGCTCAAACTCTGATGAATAGAAGTAAGGGCATCGTCCGACATCCGTCCCCCCCCCCCCCCAATGTAAAAGTAAGGGGCCTGACATCACTTTTCGCCCCATGGCCCTTTGGTCCTTTCTACACTTGTTCCGCCACTGTCTAGAAATGCTTTGTGAGGTCAGACAAAAAGACAACCAGTGATACCATTAGAAGTATCTCACCTTGGCTTTGGATGCCATATAAGTATATAAAGCCCATCCTAAAGGTGGAAACACATTCATCTGTAACAACATGATACATTTTACCAAAAGTCATTGGTGATCGATCAACATCCTTTAAATAAATCAGGATTCAAACCAAAGGGTGACATTTTGAAAGCACAGGGAGGAAATACGTATTAAACACATACAACCACCCTCCAACAGTCATTTCCATCTGTAACGTGGACACACACACTCTTGGCCATGTCCTCTATGCATTGTAGAAGAACACACAATGGCTCCCATCTCGAGAGGTAAGCTCTTTGGCAAACACAGTGCTGATTAAAACAAACAGGCCAGCGAGCCCTCCTGCTAAGGGAGGACAGGGCAAACAGGACTGATGCCGCAACCACGATGAAGATGGCATGGGCCAAACTGCAGCACAAAGATCTGGAATGTGTGTGTGTGGGAAAACCTGTTTCCGACTAAATGTATGATTTCGAAGTTTACCATTAATTTTCACTCATTGCATTCATCAATGTCATCATGCCGTTTATCTATCTTTTTTTCTTAATTCACAACTTGCAAGCAAGGAATAAAGTGCATTGAAAAGCCTAGTTTTTAGCAATTAGGAATTTAGGATGGGAAAACTGCGCATGTTTGAATGGCTGACGGATGGAACTGACCTGCCCGGTGGGAAACAAGGTTAACTTCCTCTGGTGATGGCTGTCATTTCTCAGTGTACTCAGTGGTTTCAGTGCCAGCTTAAAAGAGCACAGAATCCTGCCAAGACTAAGAAATGGATCTCAAGGCATTTATGAAGCATGTGAAATCTTCCCCCACGTTCTCATTCTGCTCTAATTCAATTAGGCTCTTTTCCAAATGAGACTGAGACAGCAGATTCTCTTCCTGTGAAAGTGTCAGAACAAAAACTTTCCCCTCATCACTTTGGCCTCCTCATATCCTTTCCGAAGCGCTAACGCCTCGATAAGCTTCAGATGCTCCAGCGATCAGCCAGGATCCCATGACATCAGCCGAGCCAAACGTTCAGCTGAGTGACTCGGGCTGTTTCTCGGCGTCTTTCTGTGGGTTGATGACATTATTCCGATAATCCTCAACGACTGGGACAGTAATACCACTACCATTTTACCACACAGAGAAACAAAGAACATTAAACAGGGTCTACAATTCTACAGAGTAATGACTTTACAAAGGTGAGTGACAAACAAATCCATTCAGCTCACAGGTTTCACCAGCATCAATGTTATCACATCACAGCTTCTGCACCAAAAAGCTGCTTACAGCAATGCAGGCCCATACATATTATATTTTTGACTGACCGGTGCTCCTATGGTTTTTGTTATAAATACCCCTGAAAGACCACAACTCATCAGTTCCTTGTTGAAGTTATAGAAATCAACGCAACATGACTGAGAAATTATGTTTATTTAGTTCAGATTTTTTAATACGGAGTTGTATGAGATCCTCACCATCAGTGTCAGTCATCAGCAGTGACATTTCCCTCACTGCGTCGAGTGAGCGGAGTCCCAGTGTTGCAGAAAGTTGTTCAGTCGAGTTGCTGGGTTCACAGAGCTAATGTGTTTCGCTTAAAAAAAGAATAAGCTTTCAAAAGAGTAATACATTTACATCATGAATTCTTGGTCGTAAAAAGTCAACCCTCGCTATCACCTGGACTATTTCCCCTCTCTTCGTATCAACGCGCTCCCAATCAGCTGCTGTTCGGCCAGTGGCTGCATCGTGTGGCGGCTTGTGGCATTTTCTGACATTGTCCTATGGCCAGTTGTATTGGCAGTCTGTCACTGCTAACGGACTGGCTGTAGGCTGCTGGCCGAACGTCCAGCTACACAACTTTCGGCGGCTGATTGTCCAGCGATCCTTTGGGATTCTGGTCTGGTCCACCTCAAACACCATGAAACAGCTGATGAAAAGGGGCAGGAACTCCACTCACAGGACGCAGTGGGGGAAAAGTCACTGCTGTTGCACGACACTGATGGTGAGGATCTCATACAACTTCTTGTCAAAAAATCCAAACTATCCCTTTAATTTCAGAGGGGAACATCACAAAACTATAACACACAACACAGTGTCGTACCAGTAAATATTCACAAATATCTTATCAACAGTCGGATTTCAAGTACGCAAAAGACAAGAGAAATACAGATCTTGCAATTTTACTCAGAGCCGTGAAAACTGGAGGAAGCAGCTGTTCTGTTTTGTGTTTCAGCCACCAAAAGCAGACACACTTTGGGGCAGCAGGGAGAGAACCCTGCGGCGTTGTGTTTTTAGATGTGATCATAGTATGGTGAGCATAGTGCTCACCATAACCAAATCAAGTTGATTTTGATCTAAATTCAAATGACGTGCCATAGAATTGTGATGGTCGGGTCTGATGCAACATCCGCTGGTAACGTTAGCATGCTTTTACTGATCATGCTGGAAGGAGCCAAGCTCGCCGTTTCTGTCAATATAACAGTGCAATAATTATGATCGATCTTTGTCATCTTTTATTAAGGATCTTAAATGCTCTTGAATCTTGAATACCATCATTTCAGGGATATGGATGCTATAGTTTTTTTCAGAGAAACATGAAACGCGTCTAATTAACTATTCCAATTTTTCCATGCCCTGCTTTATAGAAACGTTATGAGTGTGATATGAAAGCTACTGGCCTGAAATGGTCTTTGTCAACTCAAAAACTGCCGTCTGTGTGATAGTGAGCCTCAGCAGTAATCCTCACTGGGACTGACATCCAGAACAGCTAGCTACCGAAGGCTGGAAGCTTCTTCGACCTTTGCTGACATCTTCTGCTGGCCTTGGTGTCAGAGTGAAGTGCCTGAGCTTTCAAACGGAAGCCCAGCTCCATCCATCCCACACTTATGCATAACTGTTCCATGCATTCTGTTTTCCCCATTGAATATGCCCATGCCCTCCACACACACACAGACACACTTACCCAGAGCACGACTGCTACCAAACCTGTCTGCCACTTATCTGAGGGATTAGTGCGGTGAGGGCCAGCTACCACAGATTACAGACAAAGGCCAAATTAAAACAGGACCTATCAACAAACACTGGGACAAGATGACAGGGAGGTGATCCAATTACAGTGATAACCCACAGATCCCAAGTGTGTGACACGAGACACTGGAACAAACAGAGGCAAACACACATAAACAGCAGTGCATGTCAATAAATGCATTTAGAGCGCAAATGCAAACTGACACACTGGCAAGTCAGTGGACAAACATGACTGCACTGCAATGTGGGAGGTAAGCACTGGTTTCTTGTTATTCACTGACATAATTATAGTCACACATACAGCATGAAACATGTCTGAAATGATATTTGGTCAGGTAGTTTGATTTGGAGGTGGATCTTATGGTGGCCCAGGGCTGCAAACACGCTGCAAACAGAGAAACAATGCTAACAACGAAACGATGCAAACACAGAAATGCTGTAAGAGAAAATCACTAGAGGCACCAAACTGAGGGATGGACAAATCCTGTGGGATCCGTCCTTCTTTAAACACACGAGCGGGATGTATTTTCTCTTTATTAAGACTTAAGAAATGGAAGAAGTGGAATAAAAATTTACATTTTCCAATATGTTGTTTATAAAAGACATAAAGAAAAATCTTTAACAGCATTATAGGAAAACAACCGATCTTCATATTTTGCTTGTCATTCAAAAAAACAAAAAAAACAAAAGCAAGTTCCTCATGCGCAGCGGTAGAGGGGTCTACAATCATTAGTCATTTGGGTTTTATTTTACTCAAACTTTATTAATGAATACAAAACAGTTCAATATCAACCGCCAGGGGGTTACAAACATTTCTGATTTACGTCTTTCCTAATACAGAGAAAATACATCCCGCTCGTGTGTTTAAAGAAGGACCGATCCCACAGGATTGGTCCATCCCTCAGTTTGGTGCCCCTCGTGGCCTGGCACACTTCTCTTTTGTTCTGTGAATTTAATAATTTCTCTCTTGCAGCATTTCTCTTTTTGCAGTGGTTCTGTGTTAACATCGTCTCTGTGGTTGCAGCGCGTTTGCAGCCCTCGGCCACCAAAGTGTCTGAATGAAGGAAAGTAACCACCTATGGAATGTTGGGATGAGATACGTACTTATGCACTTACCCAGATGTGCCAGGCAGGTAGCAGGCATATACTCAACTCATACTGCACTCAACATATCTGAAACAAGCCACGCTATATTTTTCAAATGTTACCACATTGACAATGCATGAGGTAAGTAACCCACCTGCATTAACACTGACACACACTCCCTTCACCACAGCACACAGCAAGATGGCGTTCATGGAAGTTCAAAGACAAATGTGAGGAGATAAGTAGAAAAGAGCCCATAGCCTTTTTTTTTAAATGCTACTAGATCAGCAATGATGACAGATAGAAAGGAAAGGAAAGTAAAAATAGAACAACGTCAGATAATAGATAATTCAATGTCAAATAAGCAAATGATGGTAATTTATAATACGAATCTTTGAAAAAATGAAATAAATTGTCTTTGCCGTTTTCATCAATGTGCTGTAATGGCAGTGTCATATCTTTGACTCGAGGTGTAATGGAAAAGCCACAATGCAGAGACTAACTGGAAAGTGAGTGACAAGGAAGTATGAGATCATCATGGCCCCGGCACTGCCCTCAGCACTGACAGCAGACAGCCGCCAACCTCCAACTCTCCTTTCGGCCAATTGCTGACTAGCTCATTATTGCTCCTGCCTCGTTGTGTTAATTGAAGCCATGCTAACTCTGCCGTTCCTCTTGCTCTATAAAAGCAGAAGACTTGTCTCCCTCTCTGGCTGCTTCTCCCTCCAGCTACACAGGTAATTGAATTGTGCCAGGTCTCTCAGTAAGCTGGCTTGTTTTAATAACTTCACTAGATTATGTTTAATAAGTGTGCCTTAAACGCTCTTTTCATCAGGGCACAGAGGATGAGGAAGGTCAAATGTGATAATAGAAATGAGGAAAAGGGCCATTTTCTAGGCCCTGCTCTAGGGACAGATGTAATCACCACAACCTATCACCTTGTCTGTGCATTGTGGGGTTCAATTGTAGACCATAGTGCCTGATCAGCTTCAGTACAGAGGCATTACAGCGAAAATGAAATATAAACTTCTGCTTATTCCACAAGCCTTCCTTGTCTGCACATCCATCATCACACCTGCTGCCATGTGCACAGCCTGCTGGGAAACTATTCAACTCTGAAGTTGCTAAGGGGAACATTCTAGAGTGGCTCTACAATAGAAAACTTTAGGTTAAAAAAATCATCATTGTATACTGTATACATTTCAACCAAATTGCATTGCCCATCGTTGCAGGTTGCTTAAACTACTAGAAATTATTTGCATCGCATTACATTCTATTTGTTAATTTTATTTCTCATTTTTCACTACAGATGATTTAAACAGTGGTCACATTAGAGCAAGTTGCCTGGCAGCCTATCGCAACATAATAATATCCCCAAGCATTAAGATTTCAAGTCTGCTCCTGAATAGAGAGAGCATGTCTTGCTCCCAAACCTTGATTTGAAGATGGTTCCGCGGGAGAGGAAGCTGATAGTAAATGGCTTCAATAACCCATCTTGATTTTAGATATTTTTGGAACCATAACATATCTTGAATCCCACAACCATGGACAATAAGGATCTTTGGGCTCTGTCTAATACAATAGTACCTGAGGTGCTTTGCAACAGAAAAGGAAGTTCTATTCTGGATTTGAAAGGAGGCCAATGAATTGAAGCTAATACATGAGAGATATACTATTATACGATATACTATACCATATTTGTAGCTCTACTCAAAACATGGGTCGCTGTGTTCTGGATTTGTTATAAAAGCTTCACAGACTTCATTTTGGCATTATTGGCATTATTTTGCGCAAGATTAGGCAGATGAAAGAATGAGGTCCTTGAAGCATTTTTTATGCGATGGCTGAAGGACATGCCCAGGTAGAAAATTACACCAAGGTTCATAACTACAGGCCAGGGTGATAATATGCTTCCGAGATGTGGAATACCAAGCACAATAACTTTGGGTTCGTCAGATTTCAGAAGCAAAAAGTATCTGGTCATCCAGATGTTAACACATGCAGAATTTATCAAGTTGATTGGATACATCTGGCTTCTTGGTGGCGTGTCATCTTTGTGGTTGCGAAAGTTCAAGTACGGATCCTTGTGGTATCCCTTGACAAATATTAGGGCAAAAAATGGCGTCTACGTGTAGTTTTCTCTAATATGACTCTGATAACAGCTAGTTTAAAGGACTGGAATGCATAGCCAGATGAGTGTGATGAATTGGTTGGTGTCACAAATCTAGTGTCACAAAATATTTCATTCATTCTTTTTTCATTACTGATAGTCTACACTGGATATTATCACTGGATATTATCATAGTGCTTTCTGCAGTAATTTCTCAGAGCCTTTTTGTACTTATGAAGTTGTTAGATGTACTTCATTGCTATTTTGGACCATTCCTTGTGAAAATCTTCATGTAAATAAATCTGTTTCTGATTCTTAATTTGTTCCTGATTTTGTTACACACACGCACGCACACACACACGCACACACACACTGATTATTCAAACAAGTGTATCCTTGATTCTCTTGTCATCTTGGTGGTTTAAATTATTTAATTGATACCAGTCTGAGCAGATTGGCCAGATTTGGCTGTACTGGATTAGAAATGTGACACTGCTGAATAAACATGTGCAAAAGAGCCAAGTTTGCTCATTTCAGTTGTCTAACATAAGGATTATACAAAGGGTTGATGATCCTGGGCAGAGGGGGACAAAAGTAGTAGACTTTTCAGACAGAAAAATAGAGTAAGCATGGCAAGTATGCGTTTCTTGAGACAAATATCGGGAAACAGACAGGCCACAGATGAGGCAAGCTGATCAGCAGTCAGCTGGGTGGCGTGGGCAGCAACAACAGCAGCACTGCTGTCACACAGACACCTATTTGCATAATATTGTGTGTTGTCAGTGGAGTGATGGCTAGTGCAGGTCGTTATCAGTAGGAGCAGGGTGTACATCTTGGCCTTGTGTGTGTGTGTGTGTGTGTGTGTGTGTGTGTGTGTGTGCGTGTGTGTTCCAGCCACTACTTCCCATCACCCTGCTGGACAGGTGGCATTCCCTAGCCCTGTGATTAGTGTGTCAGTGTCTTAACATGTCAATGGGAGCACTGCTGCAGGCATCTGCATTCATATATAAATGTTAATTCAAACCATCCCCCATCCATCCACCTTCACACACCTGCACCATGTTGCTTTTGACAGCTCAAGATTGATTTGGGTATTTCACATCCACTGAGACAGCAAAGGAACCGGCTCTAGCATCGCCTTGGACACTGCCAAACAATCATGAGATGTTTCAAGTTGTCAACAAGGATGAGGGAGCTGGGGAAGCTGGGGGAAGAACTGACAGTCGCAAAATGTCCTAATCAAGAAAACTTTATATGAAAGCCACCCAGGAAAGTTTTGACCCGTTATTTTTTTTCTTTCATATTCTAATGATGCGTCTCTTTGGATGAGCCCTCATCAGGACTCTGTGGGAAATGACGGACCTCATCAAACTCTAGGAGTGACCATGCTGTCAATCCACACAGTCTGATTTGGGATTTGGTTTGGATTGTCGGGGAACACACTTCACTCTGATCACTGATTGTTCCCCCCCTCCATCCAAACGGTAAAGAGGTACATTTATTTCAATGGTGCAACGCTCTCACCTCAAGCCATCAGCTTTGAGTTTGTGTTTTCAATAACATATGGTCGAGATTAAACACTTCAAATCAGGCTGTGTGGTAGATGAGAGGACATTTAAATGTAAGTGCTGCCATTCAAACATTCTGATCATGGTAGAAATAACAGTTTTCGGTAACTTTACAAGAGCTTAACTTGGAAACCAAATTGCATATGTTTGACGAAAAAAGGCATCAAAGTTGAAAACAGGTTTTTTGTGGTAACGGGGAAGCTGGTGAACTCAAGAACATATACTAGGGTTTGAGAACCTGCTTACATAACCACGAAAATGGCTTAAAATCATAAGGTTTCTTCACATTTGCACCACTAATTCACATGTGAACGATGTCTGGGGGTCCAGAGTGAATAGTGTTGATGACGTCTCCGTGTAAACAAACAATGTCGGCTTCAGTAAAAACAGGGAATGCAGCACATGTGCATCACAGCATGCAGGATCTCAGCCCTGTGGGTGGCCAGTGGCGCACACACACCACTGAAGATACTGACAAACTGTGAACATTCAAACACTTCTGTGTAAATTTCACAAGCTTATTTTTTTCATTTAAATGAAAAGAGCCCCGTTAAAAAACACCATGCAATGCAACACCACACTGTCCATTCTACAGTCCCACCCATCAGCCAACATTGAGGGAAGGTACATTTAGATGGTACTTGGTACCGTGCACCTTAACAACAGCTTGGACTTTTCTGCCAACAATGATGCACTCTAACGGAGAGAGCAGAGCCTTCCAAGAAAAGTCGGTATCCTCTGGCCCATGGTATATGGTATGTGCACAACAACTGTAACCCTTCTAATATTTTGGGATTTTGTTTGTCATGTGGCCAAAAAACAGGCATCATCAATCCAAATGACTGCAACACTCAGTCAGACAGACCCATAAGAGGAAACTTTAACTTACACAGGCTGGTTCTGAAAACAATGTGTCCAACCACGATTATGGCCCTTTAGAAACAAACCTCAACCTCTCAGAAGGCAATCTGGAAAAATCCCCCCTCAAAAAGAAAGGAATATACTTTAATTGCTGCTCTATACCTTTCTACATGCTCAGTCCACTGTAAAATGCTCTGAAGGTGACAGTACTATCCATGATGCACCATCACCTCGGAATTTTCAGGTCCTCGACTCCACAAGACAATGGCTGGAAGTGAGAGATGACTACACCAGGTCAGTGGAATCCCTGGTGTGATTTGATCTGTCTCACAAGAACATATACCCTAATGGACCTTAAGACCCTCGTTCCCCTGCTGCTTTCTTCCGAAGGTGTTCTCAGCTATATTTTCTGTCCCTGTCATTCTGTGCCTCTCTCTTTCCAAGAGGAAAGGTGAGATGACTGCTCATTCTGAACCGTGGTGGTGTTCAAGGTTTCTTCCGCTAAAGGGAGTTTTTCCTGCCCCCTGATGCAAAGTGCTTGCTCTAGGGCAGATTCGTTTGTCTCTGGAGTGGACGGGTTATTGTAAAAAAGAGAAGGAATTCTGTATCTTCCCGTCGTTGCCATGTATCACCCAAAACCTTGTGAAACCAGGGTTGTATTTGAGTTCAGCGCCCAATTCTTCGGTGGTACATGCAGTGATGTGTGCCTCAATGGCCTTCATCTGTTAATATGTTTCACTATCAACACCGATATCAATTGTCATGACAGAAACCATCAGGAAGAGGGAGGGAGAAAACATGCTAATAAATAACACAAGGAGAAAAAAAAAGTATTTACTCTTTTTTTGTGATGTTGAAATACACATTTAAAGTGCAACAAAATAATGCAAGGATGCAATACACCAACGTGTGGCAGCAGAGCACTAAAATGACTAATTTGCCTGCAACATGGGGCTCAGTGCAGGTGCTTGTAAATTAGTGGCAGCTAATAGTGTAGCAGGAAGACGGGAAGACTTTTGATCTATTCATAACATCTGTATTTGTCATATGAAGAACAATAAGGTAAGTGTAAGAACCACTTCAACAAGCAAACATTTAGGAATAATTGTATTTCTCCTGTGTTAGCTTCTTTTGTGTTTGCTTTGGCCATATAAACATTAGCCATATAAATATAAATCCATGGCGGTGCATAAATGTATATACCCCAATTGTTGCCACATTTGTCAAATATGTCCAAATATGTCCTGAAAAATTTGTGGAGCTCTACCCACAATTGCAATCATCATGTAACTTAATTTCCATCTAATTATAGTTCATTTGAAATATACAAATGCATTTTAAGCACGCATAGCTGGCATGCCGTTATGAAAATGACTTTATATACATCAGGACACTGGGATTACTTCGAATGAAATATCAAATATCAACATATTTGAATCCTAGTCCTAGTTCTGTAGAATAAAAAACAATCCAATGTTTTGCATTGGAGACTGTAGACTGAATTTTCATTTTTGGGTGAACTATCCCTTTTATAAAACCAGAGATATACTGTATGGAAGGAAGCACTATGGCTGTTGATACTTGTACGGCTGAAAGTTGATCTTTTATTAAGCTGCTTGGCCATCACATTACAGTTTCACCATAATGTATTATTGAATAAAATGTTTGTATACTTCTAACACTTTAATACAGATGAGGCAGTATACAACTGATCAAATAACGTAATGGCAGTGGAGGCTCTGTTTGGGGGCAGTAGAGTGGGATTCCGGTGGTGTTGGTGTCGCAGTGATGTTTTTTAGGTGCATGTTTGGAAGATTTCCGCTGCTGATGAAATAGCAGTGGCAGCAGCAGTGTCATGTCAAATATCAAGGTAATCAAAAAAAAAAGTATGTGCGACATGTGCAGGATAAAAGCCGCCAGCATCAGTGCTTACTAAAACTCAACCAAGTCATTTTTCATTGCGTAAATCAAACCGAGGTGCCATATCAGCCTGGCGGAAGTCCAATGGTTGGTCTCTTCTGAACGTATCCACAATGATCTCCATTTCATAACCTATATGACAGACAAAACTTCCCTGTTAATATTGTGTGTGTGGAAATTAAACGCATGTGCTCTTGGGTGTAGCGATTCATCCTGTAGCAAAGGCTGCACAGACAGCCAAAGTAGGAGAAATGCTGACATTGTGGAAATGGTAGAGTGATCATTTATCATATTTTCAGTCAATGTAACAGTCAAATTATTATGAGGGATCTTTGTTAAAAGTGTTATTTGGTTTTACTTTAACAGCTAAACCTGACCTTTCTTCAAGCTGAAGTTTATGCACAATGTTCAAACAAATAAGTGTGTGCAACCTGCTCTTACCTCAAGGTCAGATAGATTAGAAGAAGTTAAAAAAGTGCAACCTGGCTTACAGTATGTATATAACCAGTTGATACAGACAGTTGTCACATATTTAATCTTTTGAACAACATAAGAGGAAGCTGCCAAGCTGAACTTGATAGACTGAGGGACATCTTACCACAATTTGCATTTCTTTGATTACCAATTTTTGAATTGATGGAGGTGCCGCACATTTTAGAAGGATGTCCTAAGCTTTGCATATGTACAGTCAAAGTGCTAATTACCAAAAGAGATACATTCCAAAAATAAAATGGAAATGATAAATGAATAAATAATATATTATCACGGGTCTGCATTTCTGTAATTATTAACCTGTTAAGATGGTTTACAGCAATAGACATAAAAAAATAAAGAAAAGAAATCAGGAATAAAATATCTAGTTGCACAGTCTGTGTCTGTGTGTGTGTGCGTGCATGCGTGTGTGTGTCTGCCACCGCAGCCAGACCAATTAAAAAACATGGGCAGGGAAGAGGAATGTGGAGATTTCTCCCTCTGAGACCACAGTCAATACAAACACTGAATGACACGCTGATGCAGGCAAGGGGCTCACTGAACTGATGTACACACAACCACACACACTCGAATGAACATATGCACAAACAAAACAGTCAGCGAAAACTGACAGATCGGATGAGAGAAAAAAAAGTGTTTGTTTTAAAATCACAATCATAATTAATATTAGTTTTGTACTCCTCAATTGCCTAATTGAGTTGTTATTCATCAAAATGGTGATTCATAATGTGCTGATTTCATATAACAGTTTTTTGACAGAGCCAAAAAAAAACATCATTACAAGTTTTATTTTTTTGGAAATGTATCTATTTGTTTATTTTTTTTAAATGCCGTAGCTAACAGAAACAATTCACAAAATACACAATTTCCCCTGCAGGCACCACCAACTGTACAGTACACTGCATTCGCTAATAAAAACCTTTAATTAGCTTTTACATTCTTCGGTAGCTTCTCTGATTTTGGAATTTGAATACAATATAAAGATGGATTTTTTTTTTGTTTGTTTATTTTTTGTGGGTTTTTTTTCTAAAAAGTATTTGTTTTTTCCTTGGTCAGTATTGATGGGAGCAGATGGTACCGGCAAGCTGCGTCAGTGGCAGGCAACATGTATACATGTGCGGGGGCAGGGCTCGTTTCAATTTATACTCTCCCCGCACCTTTGATAGTCGAGTGGATTACACTTTGTGTTCAAACAAAAAGGGAGGAAAGAAATGCACCAGAAGACAAAATGGAATTAGGAGGCTGTTTATAGGGACTGATTCATTTATTGTTAACTCCTTACAGTTCATTAAGCCTAATCCCTGTTAGGAAGGTGAATAACAGTGGACCTGAATGGGCCCGGGCTGGTGTGGGGGTGGCCATGTGCGCCTATTGTAGTGTTCTCTTGGGTTAATCCCAGTCCCTGTGGTGTGTTTGTGTGGGGGTGATGCGGGAGAAAGAGAGAATCATCTGGACAAGGGATGAGGCCTTTTCTTCTGGTGGGTGCTCATGTTCTGTCTGGGATGGTGGGGCTGGATCAGTGGGTGTGAGTAAACACACCAAACACACACACACACACACACCAGAATCCCTGTGACAACCGTGAAGCAGTCCTTTCCTTTTGTGAATCAATCTGGTTGAGCTTTTTGCACATTGCCCAGTCTCTCTCTCTCTCACACACACACACACACGGAGAGAGGGTCACTGATGGCCATGTTAATACAGATGTACATGCCAATAAGGCCTTTTAATCAGTGCACAAGAGGGAGGGATTGACTCTTAAAGAAGACATACGGCAAGGGTTTCTTTCAACCCCAGTGGAACCATTTGCGAGTCGTCACCGCTTGACTCTTTTAATTTTCCCTCTATGACTGACTCCAGCCATGGTTTTGGTGAACACAAACAAATAAACACTTAGGATAATCAAACCTAGGTTTCCATTTACTTCTAGAGTGAAAAAACTGCATAGTAAAAAAATGGTACATAAAATAGAAGAAAATAAGAGACGAAAATGGGGTCACAGAAATTAATTATCTCCATGGTCTTGGACTAATTAACCAGGGGTGTCTAGCGACATCATTATCTGTATCTGTACCTGTATCTATTCAGCCCCCAAAAATTATCTCTATTTGTATCTATACTTGGATAGAAGACCTGACAACGTTATGCTGTGCCCAGCACAGAGCATGCTGCACGAATGAAACACATCACAGAACTTTTCAAAAAATAAATAATGTAAGTATCCTGACAGCCATCTCTGTCTCAACCCTCAATCTCTGTTCTGCCCCAAAGTCTCCCTCAATAAAGAGAGATTTATCTTACTATATAAATTATGGAACTCACATGGATTAAAGAAAACCCTCTGAAGTACAGTGTATTATTTTGTTGTTTAATTGAACATTATAGATTATTTCTCATGAGTGTGTTTACCTTTATGCAACACAATGACGGTAGCTAGCATTATGGTTTATAATAAGATTAAGGATCAATATTTCATCAAGAATCATCCAGATGGATGGATGCATGGATAAATATAAATAGATAATCTATATAATTAGTTATTTACTCTTGGGGATATCATATTGTAATTTAGGAGTGGTTTCCTTGGTAGATAAACTTGTCACCAAAATGACACCACAAAGACAGAGGGTAGTGACAACTCACAAAGACCCAGTTTAGATCAACTGAAACCTCTTCAGTCAAATATGATGCATCATGTTCACAACAGCTGAGAACACTTCCTGTCATCATAGGTTGCCAGCATTTGATACTGGAAGAAATTGGGCTTCACTTTCTGCAACCTGTTGGCTATGAAATTAATTAATTTCAAATAAAAATGAACAAAAACAATAAGATGGTTAGTTAGCTACTATTAGGACTGAAAAGAGGCAAAAATACTACAGAATTTTAACAGGATATTATTTTCCTACTCTCACTAGATGGTCATTCACCACTCCAAGCTCTGCATGCTTCTCTTCCAGACTAAATAACAGGCATATGGCTTTGTGCACTGGTGCAGAACTTTGGCATAGGGTGTAAATTGCAAAATTGTGGAATATGAGTGTAATTACTGTGCTGTGAAAGAAGTTATACACTATTGTGTATCTACCATACTGTCCATCTTTTTCTCTGAAACCTATTATTTCTCATTTTTCCCCTGGGGCAACAGTATTTCACTTTTTTGTTTTGTTCCTTACTTTATGCATACAAACATAAAGCAACATGCAGTCTTAAAAGAGTTTTTTTTTAAACAGCAGAAAGCAGAGGAACAAGGATCATAACTTTCCATAATCAAAAGTTTCAATTCATTATTTGGGTAAAATGAATACCAGATGTATGGACAGTCGGAGAGGAAAAAAGGGTCCGGGAGCAAAGCTCAATCAAGCTCAGAAACTCAGTGCGACATTGATATAAATACCACCGAATCACAATGAATCAAGTCAGACAATAAGGCCACAATGGCTACCAGATTAGCGTCTATTACTCGGATGCATTAGTGCCTTGTGCCCATATTAAGAGTCCTCATTTAACACTATTCAAGGGGTGGACCTGAAATCCCCAAGTTTCTAAATTGGAATTTCATTCCCCCAGGTACTTCTGCTCATATGAGAAAAGTAGCAACGCATTTGATCTGTCCTAATTTCAATTAATTAGCGACAATGGTTGCTCGGGGAGTTCCACAGGGCAGAAGGAAAAATGGGCTGAAGGGAAGCGGGCATCAGAAAAGTGATGGGAGAAGTGGCATCAATAAACTGTTCGAGACTCATTAGCAGACTAAATGGCTCTCCCACAGTCAAGACACTTTAACATGGGACCTGGCGCCTAATTACTGGCCACAGTATCCATTACAGGCCCCTCCTCCTCTCCCCTCCCTATATCCCTTTTTTCTTCTATTCCACCCATCTCGGCCACAGTGGAAGCAGCCTGTTAATGATTGCCCTACAGAGCAGGATTTGAGAACCATTGTGGTGGGATTGTGGGCAGGAAATGTGAGTAAGTGAATGTATTATTTATTGTCTGCTTTGTTGAAAGCTTTCATTGATGTTAAAGGACCTATTAAACAAACAAAATTCGGGACATGTGCGACACCAATTAGTGATTAAGTGTTCGTCATGGAATGTCCACTAGTCAAAGACTGCAGCGGCATTTTGATTTCCCAACTTTAAACAATGTCAAAAAGGCCTTCTTTAGGCTCTGCCTCCTGACTACCAGTAGTTCAAAATTGCCCTCTGTAGAGGTAATTTGTAAACCTGAATATCTCCCACCCATTGCATACTACTCATTTTGCTCTCTACAGAGGAAATTTAGAGCTTTCCAATGATACTAAATATGAATGGGGTGGGGCTTTGGTACCTTTCTCTTCCTCATTAAGGAAAATGGCGTCACTCAGTGCTAGCACATTTTATGGGAAGAAAAAAAGTAAGTGTTTAATGCTTTTTCTTGAGCAAATTTTGGCTTGAAATGTTGTTGACATATTTTCTGTAAGTCTCTTAAGAACACATGAAAAGATTGTCTGAATAATTTGAACTGTATTTTAGCATAATATTTAAGTGTTCAAAAAAAGGTCCTCCGTGGTGGACATTTGTAGTTATTTCAAATGAAGAGAAGAGGAGTCATTCTCAAAAGCAGAGATAATTTTACTGCGAACAGTTGATGACTCAGATATTGAGTTATCTGATGGAGAAGATGAAGATGCATTGTTTAAGGCAGAAACAGAGGGTGGTTCCATTTACTGGTCGATGCCCAGTGTGCCAGTATGTACCGGGCAAACCAAACCCAACTGGATTGCAGGTGTTTGTCTTGGCTGCACCGACTGGTCTTGTCTTGGACTTTGTGTTCGACCAAGGTAAGACTACCTTCAGAGATACAGGAGGAAAGGCCATTGGAGAACAAGCTGTTCTTCATTTTGCAGAGTCCGTTCCCCATTTGTAGTTATTTCCTCCATTTTGTTCTGTTTTTTTAAAATGACGAGAAAGAGAGTCATTCTCAGAAGCAGAGAGACTTTTACTGTGAATAGTTGATGACCAAGATATTGAGTTACCTGATGGAGAAGATCAAGAGAATTTTACAGAGTCTGTTCCCCAAGGAACCCACCTGTTCATAGGTATTTTACAACGACCAACCTCCTTGACACCCTGATGGCAAAAGGGCTGACAGGGACTGGAAGCCTCATGAATTGTGCAAGATCATAGGGGATAAGCCCTTCAAAAGAAAAGGAAGAGGGGCATCAGCGATAAAGCCCTCCAGAAATTGCTGTTATAAAGTGGTTGGACAACAAGCTAGTGAACATGCCATCCTCTGCCTATGGCATTGAATCTCAGGACACATGCAGAGGATGGTCCAAGAAAGACAAAACGTTTGTCACTGGCAATTGCTGAGTACAACACCGACATGGGTTGTGTGGACTTGGTCGACCGGATGATGAGTTTCTACAGGATGGCCTCTTGCACTCAGAAATGGACAGTGTGTGCAGTTTTCCACTTTTTTGATCTGGCAAACACCAACTCATGGCTTCACTATAAGAGTGACTGCCAGTTTCTGGGGAAGGAACCACAGAAGTTCCTTGACTGTTCCTTGGTGAAGAGTTGATTACTGGAGCCCAAGCAGGAGTGACAAGTGACGTTGGCAGAGGAGATGACTACACTCCCCCACTTCAAAAGTGGAAGCCGCAGCTAAATGCAACTCTATGGCGCTTCCATCTTCCAGAGATGGTGGACGAAAAACATGCATGAAGGTGTCGCTGATCTAGCTGCAACAGCAAAACCTATGTGATGTGCACAAAGTGCAAGGTCTTTGTGTTTCCAAGAAGGGGATTTGCTTCTTGAAGTATCATGCCAAATAAGCACAAGAGCACAACAAAGCAAAACAAAACAAACAAAAGAGATAATGGACATTATATTTTCTGTTGCACTAACTGGTAGCCATCCAAGTTCAGTTTCACCTGTATGGTGTTCCCATATCTAATGTAGTGGACACATGATATCTTAAAAGTAAAAACTTAAAAAGAAAAAAATGTTTTCAGTATTCTAATTACCTTATAAAGATTTTCTGCTAGTCAGGTTAAGTCAACTGACAGACAGAGGATGTTTTCCTCTAACTGGAGAAAAGTTCCTATAATCATGCTGGAATAAGACTTTGCTAACTGCAAGACTGTCCCCAAC
>CAESWR010001012.1:176664-199966 GCA_903171835.1 Mullus surmuletus
CCGGTGTATTAGGGAACTCTGAGATCCAACTTCCCAACATGACAAAGAACCATAATAATAATAATAATAACAATAATAATAATAATAATAATAATAACAATAATAATAATAATAATAATAATAATAATAATAATAATAATAATACTAATAATAATACTACTACTACTACTACTACTACTACTAATAATAATAATAACAATAACACCAATAATAATAATAATAATATTTCCAGATGGTACAGCATATCTACTGGAGGTTTATCTTTCACACTGTGCAGAATTGTACTTGCAAATAGAATGGTTTCCTCTACCGTATGAGACGCTTTGAAATCAATCACAAAGGTATTGTGGAGCGAATGGGAGGGATTGTCCATGGCGGAGAGTGGTTTGTTGAGCGACCTCATGTACCTCACCGATTTAAATGTTTCCAGGTTATGACAAGTAAGATTCTCGCCCTTGGGGATGTGCTTGTCTGGGTGTCTGGCTTAGATGCTCCTCCCCCAGCAGACAGAGCACGGTAGATGGTGCTTGTCACCACAGACTGGTAGATGCTTCTGCTCATCCCCTTAATGGTCCACAGCCTCCTGATCTGACATGATGATCGGCATAGTTGTACTCTCCTCCAACTAGAGTCTACTTCCATATCCCATGTCTTGTTCACATTGATGATTTCTGCTGCTTCACTCCGCAACGCCTGCCACCTGGTCTCTACTCAGAACTCAACACATACTTCACCACCCATTTCAGTGTCATCAGAGAACTTCTCCAGATGGCCTGACTCAGAATTGGATTGATTGTGGTGGACCAAGCTGGACCGTAGGTGAGGTCCGCTCTCCACCTTCCTCAGCCAGCAATGTGAAGGTTGGAGCGGGGGATCAACTCACACTTCTCCCTTTCAGCTTCTCATTCCTTATTCAGCAGATCCTTCAAGTCACTGGTGATCCAATGCTTGCTTTCGGGGTAGCAATGGGGGTTTCCTCACAGAAGTCGATGTAGGATGTGGTGTCTCCGTACTGTACTTGTGGAAAAAGGCTGACTTTGAACTAAAAATAAGAGTAGGAATAAGGAGGTAGAGGGGCCAGGTTGTAACCGGGGGATTACCAGTTGATCCCAAAGACCTGGCAAAGTTATGTTGAAGTGTCCCTGATAAAGGTTGGCGCCTCCACTATTATTGTGTGAATCAGGTCATGTGCCACATATAAAAGTCAGGTACAAAAAAGGAGGAATCATCTTTTCTTCCCAATTTTTCAGAAAGTCTATTTTCTTTTCAATTTGGTAAAGTTAGTTATAAAGTGTATTTGGCCACATGTCATACAGCTGTTAGCTCGGGATAAGAATTAGCAAGCGTCATTATCTATACACTTCCCTTTCCACCAGTTTGATTGGTTTGTTAGGATGAACGCCTGATGTAAAATCAACACATTCCTCACATTTCGCATGTCTAACATGCATCAGGTGTGGTTAAACTGTGACAATACAGCAAAAAAGATAAAAGATAAAAAGATAAAAGATTTACAGAAAAAATAATCTAACATTTTGAACAGTGATTAATTACAACATTCTAACATTTTGAACAGTGATTAATTACAACATTCTAACATGTATTGTGTTTCTATTAAGCACTGCTTGTTCTCGAAAAACAAAGATTATGCAAGTTAAACTGTGGCACCGGATGACATTTAATAAATCTGAAAATCTGATAATCTGATAATAGACTCTAAGAAACATGTTCTCATATTACAGATATTTATGTTATATGTTTAAAAAAATGGCTCAGCAGGAAGAGTTTGCAAAATGTGCTTGTAAGCCATGATGACAGATTTTCTAGTGTTTGGTCCTTTTTTCTCTTAATTTACACTAATAAATTACATTAGATTCATTTCTGGATATATTTTTTCATTGTTGCTGTACTTTTTCTGTGTATTCCAGTCTTTTTAGTTTTCTTTTTTTAGTTTGTTTTTCTAATCATCACTTTTTAGTTTTGATTTGAATTCTTTTTGTTATGATATCTGATTGATTTACTTTGTTTGGTGTTCTTTCTTTTTATTGATTTCTTTCTTAATGATGCTTAGTAATTTACTCTAGCTTACTTTTATTATCTAGCAAGTATTTCTCTTAATATACATAGGTATAGTGTTTTTGTCTTTCATCCCACTTGTTCACAGAAACTGCACATTTCATAATGTGTGCCTTTGCTTCCCCTTGTGGTGTAGAATGGAAAGAAAGGAGAGAGGGCAAGGGTAAATATGTAGTGTGTTATGAATATAAATAAACACACACAGTTTGTGTCTGTGTGTGTATACATATATATATGTGTGTGCGTGTGTGTGTGTGCTTGTAGAAAGTGAAAAAGAGGGAGACCGGGTGTGAAAGCTCGCCTGCTGTTTATTTAGAATATTGTAAAAAAAAATATGAGGGGAAATTTGCAATTTTATTGGTTTCTGCCACTGTTAATGCTGTGTGTGTGTGTGTGTGTTTGTGTGTTTGTGTGTGTGTGTGTGTGTGTTTTAATAGCTCAGATGTGTGCATTTTGTATGTGTGCTCAGCAGCTCTGGTGACCTTCAGACCTCAGTCTCACGATGTAAACCCTCCTTGCCAACCACTCTGCCTCAATCAGCCATCTAAGAATCCACACACACACACACACACACACACACACACACACACACACACACGGTTAAGTGTTTTTGATCCAAACTTTTGTCTTTCAATACAGAATCCAAATATTTGTTGCTCATTAATCATTGGTTGATAATTACATACATCGGAAATAGTATATTTCTGATCTTATTATCATAATTATCGTTCATGTTTTTCCAATACATATAAAACTTTTAGAACCTTCCGTGCCCCTGTTGTGCTGCAATTGTCACAATAGCAACACACTGCACGCAACAGTTGACTAATATTTTATCCTGTTAATTTTTTTGTTATTGGTCTTAAGTTCAAGTTACGCAAAGATAAGGTACTTTATTTACATATGCAGATCAATGACGCAGAAAAAAAGAAGATTTGAGGTTCACACCTTCCGTAATTGATCCTAAATGTCATATAAAGAAAAGCCTCTGGGATATCTTTCGCAGATGATGTTGTCCCACAGATCTTTATCAGTGTGGAGTGGAGCCTATATGCTTTTATCAATCTCAGCTGTCAACTTCTGTCACCACATCTCCATTGGTGGCACCGAATGTTGCTGCTGCCGTCTCTGGACACACAAGTGATTATTTTAGAATAACGTGCAACTGGTTTGTTCTCTTTAAATTGAAATGAATATTTATGCTTCACGTTTTATGTTAATTGATACATTTGCAAACTGACTTAACATGTAAACCAAATTGTTCTAGATGCTCCTCATTTTTGTGACTTGCTATTTAGTTTACAGTGTTAGTCAACTTTACATTTGTCTGTTGCTCTGTATCATCTATATAATTTTATCTAATTTTGCTGTTATAGTTGACATGATATGTATGTCTTTATCGGTCACTGCCATCCTTTGTTAAATGAGAAATACAAATACACCGTGGCTAAAGTTCACTTGGTGTAAGAGATTTTATTCCTCACAAACATGAGTTGACTGCTTTGGACAGAAACATTGTCTATTGAATATTGCTGTGTTGTTCTTTCATCAAAAATGGAACAATTTGACAAATTGATTTAATCTTACTAATTCTAAATGTGATCACAAAAATATCCTTTTTTTCGCTGCTGTATTCATACGTGCACACTTGGGGGAAAAAAGGTACACGTACATTTATTTCTTTTTTATTCATTAACCCATCCATACTCATATTTAACAACGTCTTCTAAATGGTGACAATGGAAACATGACACAATAATCTACTCGGTGTCAGACAGGCATACAAAGCAGCTTTTGGTTGCATTACTTTCTCATGGTGTCTATTACCCTGTGGGATAACTTGACCTGTGACCCCTGAGCTTGAAGCCTCCCCAGCATGAGACCAAATCACCCACTGAACCGAAGGCGTGTACAGGTCACTGGCGTTTTCTATCCACTCACCAACCTGAAAACAACCCCCACGTGCCTCAGAAGCTAAATGAGAACAGGAGGAAAAAACACGGTTGTTGAGATATAGAGCCAGTCTGCGAGACAAACAGTGAGGGTGGGAGGAATCAGACGCAGGGAGGGCAGAGGGAGGCAATTTCACCAACTTCCTCCGCAAAATTACGGATAAATAGAAAAGTAATGGAAGTGGCATCAGTGGCCTCCTAGCATGGCGCTATTAGTATGCCTGTGACATGTAGCGAGGAGACCGACAGCAGTTATGTATTTTGCAAGTATGCATATAATTTATTGTGGGGAACACAATTTACATGGGTAGTCAATGGCTGTTTTATGGGCTCACAAATAGATGTATGAATTGAAGCATATAATAGTGGAGAGCAGCAGGCACAAATACATTCTAAATCTTCCAAATGTGCTCCAGGATAAATGTAACCAAGGAATATAAAACAATTTAATTCCGGCATATTATATGTTCTGGTTCTAGATTTACAAATCCAATTGAAGGACATGGGATTTTTTTTCATGTATATGTGAAGGTGCCATAAGAGACAAGCAAAAACATGTTAATCGAATATAGAGCACATGGACAAAAACAGGCAAAAAATATCGTAATAGTCTGATGCTAATAATTAAAGATTAAGTCCACATTGCAATTTGTTTAATTATCACCCCCCCCCCCAAAAAAAAAAGAAAAAAGAAAAAAGGAAGAAGAGTTTAGTGTGGACAGATGTGTCTATATGCTTTGGGGCATGCTTCTCTTGACACAGTCCTGGAAAGGCTGCATGACACAAGGCTTATGACTAAAGTCACATCCAGCTGCTTTTTGATAGAATCCTCACAAACCCTTGATGATAAAAACCTCCAATGGTTATGTCTGACCATCAGTGACCGGAAAGCCATGATGAATTTGCGATAAGACACCTTTAAGCCCTCACCCTTAACTACCAAAGGAGGGATGGGGGCATCAAAGGCATCGCACCACGACTAGAAGGGAAGGTGGGGCAGTGGCAACAGCAGCAATGGTGTCAACGTCACCATTACTTTCACAAAATCATGTTAGGGAAAAGATATGACAGCTGTTTGCAGGTGTCTTTGTGTGTTTGCCGCAGAGAAGGACATTTTTAATGAATAAGCCTGCTGGTATTCATCACTTGCATAAAAACGCAGGGCTGCAAGGAGGAAATGTAAGAAAAAGGAGATGAGTGGATTTGGTCCAGAATGGAAATTTTGAAAGAGTAAAAAGAATAAGGAGGGTAGAAATGTAAGAAAGCTAACTTGAATACCATTTTAGCTAAACTCCGTCCCATGTTGCATTTTGATCAGGGATGTCAAACTGTTTAAAAATACTTGATTATTCACAGTATTAGTCTGGGATAACATGATTAAGATATTAATATTAATTGTATTTTGGGGGCAATAAAACATGGTGATGTGTGGTGTGGAAATAAAGAAAAGACAAACTATGAGAAATCCCTCTCTGACTTTATTACAAGTAATGAAAACAAACTGAACAATCCTGTTTCACAATTAGGCAAATTGGCTAGTCAATTTTTACATCTTTGTAGACATGTGACTATTGTGACATCATTCACTACAGGGGAGTTAGTTTGCAATGCCACTTCTGGTTTGGAGCCATAAGAGTGGATGAAAAAAAAAAAATCACCAAATCAAAAATGCCATATTTAATGGTACATGGGACACATGTGAGCAAGGAGGAAGTTGTTGCAAGGACTCAGGGCTAAAGATAGGCTGACTCGAAACTGGAAAAGATGAAAAGTGCAACAATAAGTAAATAAGTGGCTGACTTCTGAGATTTACTGGTTTGATTCCCTGGCCTGGAGCATTCGTAAAGCAGCATTCTTGAGCAAGACATTGCATCGGTAACTGCTTTTGATGAACACTTTCATAGCTAACATTGTAACCTCCGCCATCAGCGTGTGAACAGGTGAATGAGGTCATGTATTAAGTATAGTGCTTTAAGCCCCTTTCACAAAGAGAAAGCGTTATAAACACTGTGGACGTCCCATTTAAAGTGACATTGTGGAGTGGAGTGAACTCGTATATCCTTTGATGGAAAAGAAGGGAGGGACAGCGGAGAAGAAGAGGCACATTTCAGTTTCCATAACAACAGACACCAGGAGACTGACATGGTGCAATTGCTGTTGTGAAAAGTGTGAAACAATAAGCATAACGTAGACAGAGCAAACTATAAGGACAAACATTGCATCAACATGGCTGCCTGGGCAGTTCACAGCAATGCAAAAAGGCTCCCATAGGACACAACTTACCATTAGCACCACAGCAACATCAATAATCGATATAGGCCAAAACAGTATTTTGGTGTACCAAAATCTAAGCCAATAAGATAGCAAGCAAATATGAGTGGAACCAATTAAAAACAAAAGACAAACCAGGCTTTGATGATATTAAAGAACTGCGTGGTCCAGAATATTGTAGACAGCATTAAGGTCTAGAACAGGGCCCTGATAGTCATTTACAACCTAGGCGCTGCCTCAGTATGGCTGTTTTAAAGATACATTCAGCAATACAGTTGTTTAAGAAGGGATGAAGGGATGTCTTCATATAACATCTGTCAGAGGATTGATATGTGGGGCAATGTCATGAAAGCGTCTGACACTGCCTATGTTAAGTATGTGCACAAGCTGCAGAGTAAATACATGCAAGACTGGCTGAACAGCAATCCAGATCACATTCTCAGTGACTGTCCTGAACAACTTGCTGGGGTTTTTGCTGAAATCCTCAACTTGGCTCAGACTGGCAACAACCTCAGAGTGCCTGAGGTCAACCATAATTGCTGAGGAAAACAATGATTAACTCTGAATGACTATTGGCCAGTGCCTCTCACTCTAAGGCTTAAAAAGTTATTTTGTTCTCGTACACTTAAAGGGGGTAATCTCAGCTAGTGCAGTTCACTAAGAGTCTCACTGTAAAATGTGATGGTCCAGATATATTGCTTTTTCCTATGTACTTTTCAAACAAAGGGATGTTTGGATCCTCATTGGTGTTCATGCACTCTGGACATGGCTTAAAGCAAATATGTGTTCCAATCTGTTCAATTATCTGCATGCCACACCTTCACAGGTTAGTTAAGCGAAATGGCCAAATGTGGACTGACGCCTAAAGGAGGCGTTCATGATATCCGACATGCTATTAAAGAGACCAGTCCTAAAGGGTGACTTCATGACGAGACAAAACCATGTGAAAGAGTTGCTTCTAAAATGAGGCATTACTTGCATTTGGGAGACATGCCAGGAGATGCATTTTACATTTTGAGTGGTGGAGTCTATGTTAGACCTTAAAGGTCACCTTTCGAGCCAAATTCATTTTCTGAAGGTTTTCTAACAGTCATATGTCTCCCTGTAGCATGAGTCTTCTAAGAGGATACCAACTATGAAATAAGGATGACAGTCTTGTTCAATTTTTTGCCAATTGGGTGGGGAAGAAGAATCACCTAACCAAAATTTGAAGGGTTGATAGGCTGAGGCCTAAAGGTATAGCATGAAATTTGGTAGGCCCAGGCACCCACAGGTCCTTGGTTTGGAAAGGTGTTACTTATTCTTTGGACCTTGTGATACCACAGGAAAGGTTATATAATTGAATCTAGCCTTTTGTTTTAAAAAAAAAAAAAAAGGAGACTTTGTATTAGATAGAGTTTTAGTGGTTACAAAATAGATATATTTAAAGCTGTAAGCATTCATTGAGCTCCTGACACAATGGGCCAAACAACCCTTCAAAATGTTGCAATGATACAATCCTATTATTTATTTATTAAGTGCATGTGGGTCTGTGTGTGGTATGTGCATGTGAGTGTGTGTTGGTAGGAGCATCCCAGAGAACTCATCAATTCAGCGGGATAATTAATGAATATTTTAAATGCTATAATGATGGGAAGCACCTGACAGGAGGACCAAAGATTGACTGGGGAGTGATTAAGAACGCCTTCCCATTGCTGGTCCAGCTCACCTATCCCTGTCGCATTCACACACACGCATACACCCGTGCCACATGAACACGCACTCTCCACAGAGGCCAGACAACCCGGGGCTCAAACTTAATTCCAAATGTGGGGTGTTCAGTCTTCTCTGCTCCTCCAACAACCTTCACAACACCCGCTGCCATTCACTCTCATCTGCAGCCGCGGTGGGGGACTCCTTCCACAATACAAAACCCTCACCCTCGCTGTGATTTCTCCTCCCTTTCCTACGCTGCCTTTCTCCTCTTCTAACTTCATCGTGAAATATGAGAATAAAAATGCACAACCATTGTATTCTTGTAGGACCTGTGTGAGTGCATGGTAATTTGGTCCCTTCACCTGCTGCGAGGACCAGGAAAGAGATAGGAGTAGAGTAGGAGGAGAGGGGAGGCAGGGAATGAAAAGGGGAAGGGGATTTAAATGAAAATGCTGATTGGTAAAAAGGTGTTAATAACTATGAGTGAACCAACATTCCAGAGGAGCATTGCAGTGTGGTTTGTTGCAGTCATTAAAACAATAAAGCATGCAAGGAAACTGTGCTCACTTGAGTCAGGAAGTATATTTGATTTTGCCATTTGTGTAGAGACTGTATATAATGGTGCAAAAGAATTATACATTTTGAAAAGGGCAAAAAAAATTGCAATTTCAATGTTTAACCATGACAAATAAAATACGATTTTAATCTATTTCGAATTACTGAGTTACAGCAGGGACACATCAAAGTGTATTTGTTTTCATTAAGTTTTTTTTTTTTGTTCAAACTAAAAGCATTGTGGGGAAATGGCAGGATTCACTCCACAGAATGACTCGGGCTTAATGGTGTTTTGAAAGGTTGAGGATGTGCTGAGTTTTAGTGTGCAGAAAACAGCATTTTTCAGGAAGGAGATGAAGGTCTCTGACTGTCTATACAGTCTATACAATGTATTTGTCAGACACTACAGGTTTTATCGAAGGTGCAATAACAGAAAGTCGTGCAAATTCAATCTATCACCACAAATATTTCATGGCCTTGAAATTTTGTCTGATTGGAACAACTTTCCTACAAATCAGACCAGATCACATCACCCACCCTGGCTTCATGATTATGTCAAGTGCACAATATAGTCCCTTTCCCTAAACATCTTTCAACCTCAGTCATTTTGTCTACAGAATCACAATGCCTTAAAAACACTTTTATTTTGAAGATGTGCAGCAGTAACACGATCAGTGTCTTATTACATAATTCAGATCACCAGGAATGGTTGATCAGCTGCACAGACTGAATGGTGTTTGTGTGAATTCATGTGGATATAAAAACAATCATTTTTGATTTTCCCACCTAAACTGTGACTCACAATGGACTTTTGGTGACTGATTTTGAATGGTCTAACATATGAAAACAATGACAGACACACAGAGGAGAGGTGCATCCCACCTGTCCAGTGTATGTCACTATTTGTTTTTCACACACTCTGATAAGCTACAAGCTAAGAGAAAATGCCAAACGATATAAAGCACACTTAATACTTAAATGCAGTAGGCTACCAAATGACATTTTGGAGGAAATTATCATTTTTTTCGGCAAGTGAATGCATTTCTCTCAACCATTCATTCATTAATGAGCTCAATCTCAAAATTAAATGAAGACACACTGGGATAAACAAAGAATGTGGCATACATGGACTTTGTCAGGGCTGGCTTAATCACACACCACTACCTTGCCAGCATCACCTTGCTATCTGCTCAGCCCCCCCAGGTACTCCTGCATCTGGGGAAATGTCATAGGACAATCAGCCATGTAGGGACATGACAGCAGCACTCTTGACAGAACTGGCCCTTTAAATACGCCCTACCTCTTTATTCAAAGCAGGGCCCTGATTTCTTGTGCTGGGGCAGATAAGGGGTATGAAAAACAGGAACCCAATTCCCATTATCTGCCTCCCTTATTGTCTGTATTAACTTTCCCCTATGGTTCCCTCCGAAATGCTACACTTGTCTGGTCACAACACACCAACGTTGAGAGCCAATTGCACCACGCGAATGAAGGCGCAGACTCTATTGTGAAGCCAGAGAAGCTGGAGAGTAAGAAAGAGAAAGGGGGGAAGAGTGAGAGCTCCGCCAGCTGATGATTGTCTTGTTCATGTTGCCAGACACACACGTACATAGACTGTGACTGTCAGTGGCATATCAAGTGGCTAACTATATTTCAGCATTGAACCCAGTAACTAAGTGTCTAAAACTGCAGTTCCTTGAATGTGCCTCAAAAACATAGTAAGACTCCCTTTCTAACTCTAATCTTTCAATAGAAATAATTGTCTAAATATGTTTAGAAATCAAGTAAAAATAATGGCTTTGCTCTCTTGCAAAATTGCCTCTCCATGTCAGGTATGTAGGGGTAAAAAAACATACACCAATTGTTTGAATAACTTGAATAACATCATCTGTTTAAAATGTGGTGTCCAACATAACCAGCTTGCTCTGCAGTTAATGGAAATAAAAGACCCTCCAAGATGTTTGAGCTCCAGTTTGTTAGTGAGTGTTTGTACGGGTACATCTAAAAAGAATTAGAATGTCATAAAAAAGTTCAATATTCTTTGTCGCTCATATCAGAAAGTGAAGCCCATATATTCTATAGATTCTTATATTTCTGCAGTAGGCACAATTACCTACTAAAATTACATTATGTGAACATTTGAAAACAGAACCTTTACTGTGATTTTGGTGCTGTGCCATTAAAAATACCTCAGTAATTATATTGTATGTGAGTGCACTGTACAGACAACACACTTACGGCAGACTTACATTACATACCTAGCTGAAAAAATGTGTATTTACAACAAAATCACCAGTATCACTTATACGGTAAACTGATTTTGTATTTGTAAAGCACTGAAAGCTGTGGTCATTCTCCCCTTTGCTAGCTGAATAGCAACTCCCAAATGTGATTCTTTTGGTTGAACTGACCACATATTTTGAAACTACTTAGCTTCTTAAACACATGCCGAAAAGCAAAGACTTGACACTGGACAACAGTCATGGCTGTGAATGATCTCCCTGTCATTGTATAGTCTTCGTACATTGCTGCATGTCAGCCAAATCAAACTGCTTGTCCAGAATTCCACCGGATTCACACAATAGCCCTCGATGAACTCACTCCGTTGGCTAATTGCACAGTTAAGTTTTATACAGTTTAAGACACATACAAACCAAACATACATAATTTGTAACTTGGGGTGTGTTGGTGTCACAGTGTTGGTGTAACAATGGTTCAGCTACTCTTTCTTGAGGTCTGCCTATATCAGTACAACCGAAACTAATGCAAAATTAGCATTGACTATGATTGTTGTGGGGCTTGGCATGGATTTTTGAATAGCACTGGAATATTTTCAAGGATGATCACATCAGCGTCATTTAAATACTACCTTATGGAAACCAAAGCATACCACTCAAAAATCTGAACCCAGAGCAACCTCACAAACAGTTGGTTGAGGTAGCTGGCTTTCAACTCACTTCTTGAGCCTTTGGAACAATGGAGTTAGGGACTAATTGTCAGTCCCTAAGACAGTGTATCCTCAAACTCCTTAGCATGATTACCCACCAAACAATGAAACTTGACAACCGTTTAAAAAAAATGTTTTACCCTTGTGTTTAATTCTTGATTTGTGAATCCTAATAAGCACAAACTGTCAACAATCACTCGAGCTGTAAAGCCGTGTTCACAAATTTGAACTTTCGAGTGACTCTCGTACTTGTACTGTGGCGCGACAGAGCTGACGTCATCATATTCATCTTCGGGAATCGAAGAAAGATCACCCATCCATCCCATCACCCCGTCCTTTTCGAAAGAACAGCGTGATTTTACCGCCACAGAGATAAAAAGGAGGAAGCGTGGCAAAAAAGAGGAGATTGGACTTTCGGGTACGTTTTGTGAACCCCCCCACCGTCCAAAGAATCTTGGATTGGTAGTGGTGGTGTGGATTTCACTCATTATTGGCAAATACCCAACTGTGGTTGAATTGTGAATTGTGAATCTCTCTCCTTTTACATCAAACAATACAAAATAAATTCCCATGCCTAGTTAAGTTGAAGGTTTCATAAAAAATATATTCTATAAATGCAAACATGTTTGGCTGTAGGCAGACATCAATGTGAGCGGAAATCAGCAGTACAGCAAGGAGCTTCATTCATTTATTACATTTCTGGTTGTGCCTACACGCTGGACTTTTTCCATGACAGCCTCAATGTTTTGTAATTGCACTTACCTTAAAGAACTGAGTCAGGGGAAGAAAGTGATGTCATGTTAAGTGAAGGACAGCAGAGCTTAAATGCATCGCTGCAGTATTGAAGTAACAGTGTGACAACTCAACTTGTGTGCCAAGACTCAAAAAGTGTTAAACTCAGAAATCATTAACAGGAATGATTAATAACAACATTTCAGCCTACTTCAAATGTGTACCCTATGGTTTCAAAGCGACATTACTTTGGATATCAATGCTCATGTCATGCTCAAACATTGTCGGAAATACACCACAACCTTTCTGCCCAACCAAATAGGAATAAAGTGGAGTTTCAATGTGCCTTTCACCAATTGCTTGTTTGTGTGAGGCCACGCAATATAAATGTAAATATTTACTGGGCATGCAAACTAAATAATTCACATTCTATTGTGTAATGTAAAAATGTGTTATGACCTTTTGTCTCTTAAAAATCACAGTTACAGATGCATGTTATATAAAGTAAAATGTCAGTAAAAATGGAATGTCTTACATTGCAAATAATTTATAATGTAATCTCAATAAAATCATATATTCTAAGGTGCTATTTTAGATGCAGAGGCTTTTTACACTTAATAGTGAATCACAAATTACAGTGGGAGACAGGTCAGTCCATCTCCAATACTCAACCTTTACTCAGAAGTGACTTAGAAGATGGGAGAATGTTGCTGGGCATTGTCTCAGTGGAATCAGCAGGGACATAAATTGTTTTAAAATCTTTATGCACATTTCAGCAGGTCTTGACAAATGTGGAAGCAGAGAATAGCACAGTCATGACTCCCGAAATGTAACTGTGTATGATTGTAACTGACAATGCGCTTTCATGTCCTTTACACAATAATTTCAGTGCACTGCCATCTGAAGTAGTAAAGGGCACAGACAGGTTTAGATTTCTTCAGATTGACTTTAGAGAATAGATAAAGAAAATTATTGAATTGTCTCCAAATGCATTGATAACTCTGATCCTGAATTTATTTATTTATTCATTCACTCACTTACTCACTCACTCACTCATTCACTTACTTATCAAATGAGAGAGATGACACTGTAAAATGTCGATTACCATTAGATTGTTTGCATTAGGATCCACCTGTAAGAACTCATGCTGCCTTTTTTTAATCCATTAATCGGGCGGTCCCTTTGCCTGTGAGGACATGCAGACCACGCTCCCCCTATGATCAGGGGGCACGGCTCAGTCAGCGTGAATCCAGACTGAGATTAGAGGGGGCCTTCCCTCCAATCTGTGGGTGCATTTTAATTTATGCCCCGCATAGGAACCACTCAATACAGCCTAGTGTCTGCAGTGCAGTAGATAGCTGTTAATGAGAAGAGGTCCCCCCTCTTTATCTCTTTTCTTCGGCTCCCCATTATCTGGGTGCAGTCTATAATCGTGCAGTTACCTTACTAGGTCTGATAACGCCTCAATAGGCAACCAGCACTGATGAGCTTTCTATACAGTGTGCCGCGTACAATGGTACTATCAGGAGAGCAGACCTCTGGTTGCAAAAAAAATAAAAAAAATAAAAAAATAAATAAAGAGAGATGGATGCAGTCACACAAGCAAGGCTAGCTCACTCTGAATATCCTGCAAATTTACAACGGCGACCCCCATCAAAACATGACTTCTCACACGCCTGATTCTCTCTCTCCTTCACTCTCTCTCTGTCAGCTGCAGCAATTTCTTATCGCCCCCACCCCCACCCCTCCCTCTTCTGCCTGGGAGATAACAGTAATTCTTCTCCATGCTGTATCCCCCCACCTCACTTGCTTCGCAGACACACACACACACACACACACACACATATACACACGCAGACATGTTTCCATCTTGTCAGAAGACATTATATTGTCCAACATTCATTTCTTGCATTTCTTGAGACTTACCCTAACCAGGACCAAGGCTATAACCTCACACCAAGTCTTCCCCTGAACATAACATTTAAACAACGGGGATGTGCTTTTTCCCCCCCAAAAGGGAGTCACAATTCACAATGTGACTCTGCAGCATGTACCCATTACATACCAAATACCTGCATGTACACATGCACGCACACACACACGGCGAAAACTCTGTCCGCCTTTCATCAAGCTTTTCAATCCTAGAACATACACTCGTAGCCTACACTGATATGAGTAGCATCCACACTTACACACATTAGAAAGCTCTCACACTCATGCAACCCAGCTAGCCCTCAAGCCCAACTTAGACAGAGATGCTGGCAATGTCTTTCTGCTCAGTCAAGATAAATGGTTAAGACGCGGCACTCGGATGGCCCTTCTTTGTGATATTGCGGGAGAAGAAAAGGGAGGAGAAAAAAATAAAATCAACTAGTCAAGTTTGTAGATTATTTCATCAGTTCTACTTCTACCCATTTACAGCCCATCTCTTGTTCCTCCTCCTCTGTATATATTGCTATATATACACTGTATATATAAAGTGGAAGACCAAAAGAAAGATGAAGAATATTCTTTTTATTTTTTGAATGTGGCTGAAGCCCGGAGTGTTGCAGCCAGATAAAAGAATTAGTGGTTGCACACAGGGACCCAGGCGCTAAGTACAGCCGCGAATTAGAATGTCTATCTCTGTCGCTCTTGGCTCATCCGCTTGAGCTAGTCGCGCTTCGCACTCGTAAACAATTTAATCTTTTCACAACAGTTTGGAAAAAGAGAGGAGTGAATGTGAGAGGAAAAGCGATAGAGAGAGGGGAAGAAAACGAGGAGGAGTTGTGGACGTTCTGCTGCCCGTTCATCTCCAGCCGTACTTCTGTCTCTCTTCCTCTCGCCAACCTCTCCTTTTAAACAAGAAACCTGACGCAAATGCTTGTAAGGTGCTTGAAGATTGAATCAGCTCGCTTTCATTTTCTTTCCCGTTGCTGCTGTTCTTCTGGGCCCTTCTCTCCCTCCTTTTCCACTGCATTCTTTCCCCCCCCCCTCACCACCACCACAGCCCCCCCCCCACCCCATCTCTGCTCTTCCTCCCCTCTCCACCGTTTTGAAATTGAAGATGTGTAGAGGTTTGGGCTTTGGGGCCAGAGTCTATTTTGGAGCTGTAATAAAATTCATAGCCTGACACACACATGCGCGCACACACACACGCACACCGTGGTCAAGGTGTGTGTGTGTGTGTGTGTGTCAGTATGTCAGCACACACACATTCACACTCTATACGGCAACTATACTTCACACTGGGATGCTGGGATAGACCGCGGTTAAAAGAGATATGGAAGATACCAGCATACACATGTTGATGAATTAGCTGCCATGTAACATACTTGTAACATACTGCATACACCTCGACAGCTTTTTCCATTTTTTTTTTTAAAGCACCAAGTGGATTTAACATTATGAAATACCATGTTAAGATCCTCACTTTTCCTCTCTCGCCTGAACCAAACCACGATTTGGGATTAAAAATCATCCCCAAGTCTTATAGGAGCTCTTTTGGAAACAGGCATATCACTCTGTGGCCACCTATGTTTTTATGACTTTTGGGAAACATTGATCAACACACACACTACGCCAAGCTTTTCAACTTGAGTTGATAAGCCAAACTTTGAATTTCTGCTGCCAGTCACATTTGATGACAATATCTGCTCAGTATATTCAGGGGGGGGAAAAAGAAAGAAGAGGAAACAAAGAAGAAAGTCTTGGAGTTTGGATGAGACAGTCAATATTAGCCAAAAAAGTAAAACAAACTATGGCAGCAGAGGCTAAGACAGGATATTAAAAAATGGTGCTTTGTCCATTTTGTCCCAGTGCTGTTTCACCTCCCGAAGTGACAATTCACTTTACAAACCTCACAATTTTTGATAGTGGAAACCTCTGATTCGTCTCAGCCCGTCAACAAGGTATCATTGTGTTCTTTGATCATGAATTCATTGCTTCCAATTACATCTCTTTTCAACTTATTGGAATTTTTTCCCATTAGTTCAGAACAGCAATAGATAATACAGATAAGATACATTTCATTGACGAAGCTGGTTCGTCCACATCTCGACAACTCCTTCATCCATTTGCATTCAACTTGACATGTCGGCTCACAAAGCCACTAACAAAATATGGACAGGTTTGACCATTAGGGGGCGCTGCAACTTAAAACACTTGCAGTTGACTAAAAGAGAACTCATCAATCTTTTTTCTAGACTTCTTGGCTTTTTTTCTTCTTTCCATTTCCCATCGTAGCGCTTTCTTCAGCCCAGCCAACCACAATGCTGCTTCCAACTTTCATTTAGCAGGTGTTTTTGGTTAGAGATGGGATTGTACTCTTTAACAAAGGTCTGTCTCGGTCAGCAATCCTTTTCATCATATTTCCAAATGCAATTATCGTGGATGCACTCTGGCAAATATTACATTTCAGCCATCAGAGCATGTGTCACAGAACTCACTGCAAGGGGTCCAAAACCTTATGTGCTTATTCATTTAGGCCATTAAGACTGCAAACATATATATAAATTATTATTAACTATGTTGGTGTTAGTGTTAACAAGGGTCACGGGTTGGTTTGCACATGAAAAAGTAGTTTGGTTTCTGTGGTAGGCACAGCATTGGACAGACTCCCACTCCTGCATTTTTTCATCAGTGGGTGGAAACCAGTGGATAAACACACATTGGCATCTACTGGAGAAGGAACGCGTCGGAAGCAAAACCACTGGCAGAGGAAGGAGAGAGTGCTTCGGACTCTCGGGTGACTCTAACGGGAAAGATGCGACCTGAGTTCCTCCAGGAGGAGGGTGTGAAGATCTGTGTTTTGATATTTTTGTACTTCCTGTTTTATTTTGTAGTTCTGTGTTCCTTGTTGGTATTACTTCCTGTCTTTGTCTGTTGGCCTACCTTTTTTGATTGCCTCTTGTTAGTCATGTATTTATGTCTTGTGTTTTCCCCACACCCTTGCCAGATGGTCCTCATTACCCTTGTGTACAAGCGCTCTCGCGTTTCTTTTCAGTGTGTATTTGACCGGTTTGAAGTACCAAACTGTCACTTATACATGCAGATTACAACTTCCCCCACACTCACATATCAGCCCAGACTCTCCACATCCCTTGATTTCTTTTTCCTCCTCCTCCAGTAAAAACCTGTTCCCACCAGTCCTGACAGTCCTTCGTCTAAAGTGTCCGGGGGGCTCTGGTGGAAACGGGTTGCATGGTGGATATGGGTGGTATATTTCCAGCTCCATTTGCCATTTCTTTACTTTCTCACGATCGATTAACGACAAAGGTGACGAGGAATAGTGTCAAGTTCTGGTGGTGGGCCAATACCAAATCACAAAAGAACTGCGACTCCTACCAGACTGTTCATTATCCGCTGCACTGTCGTTGTAATTGTTGTTGTTGTTTGGTTACAGGAAGAAGAAGCAGAAATGAAGTGCTTTGTGTCATGACGTTCTCCATGCATTGCAGCGTTCTCCGTGCGTCGCTGGTTTGATCGAGATATCTCGATTGATTACAAATGTTCTCCCATATGTAAACGGCTTATTCCGAATATTTCAGTAACCGGAATATTGACTTTAACTTTAGAGAAGGGTTGATGATATACCACAATATTGAAATGATTTGAAAGTTTTAGAGACATCTTTTTTGTGTGTATGTGTATAGTTTTGTAATTCATTCATCAATTTCATAATTCATCTTTTTCTATTCATACATGGCAGTAAAATCTTCAAGATGTAATTCTTGTGCGATAACAGTAAAGTCTTACTCAACTGCAAGTCAAACTAACTTGAAAATACCATATTTTCTTGGATGCAGACAGAAGACTTCCAGCACCTATGTGTGTGTGAGTGTGAGGGTGTGTATAGCAGGCAGGATTATAGGTTCATACAATGGTGTGAAACCCAGATTTAGAGACCTTCTCATATTTTTATGGAATAAAATAATATTTTCAATTCAATATGAGATGGGAGGGATGAATTAGAAAGACAGTTAAAAATATATATAACCTCAACTAACTGGCAAACGTTTAACCTTTCACATCAGGGCAGACAAACTCTCTCTGATCCATGCTTGTCTGGACCATCTCAGCCCATTTAGCCAAGCCTTAAAATGAGTTTCACCTTCAGCAAAACACATTTATTGCCATCACTTACAGCTGGCATGCCCGAGGAGAGGAGGTTAAGCATTTGCCAACTGTCCTGGCCCCATAACAGCCAACCCCACAGGGCAGGTGCCATCAGCTTTTTGGATCTCACAGGTCACCCACCTGCCCCACCTCCCTTCCCTAATTTAATCCACCTGAAATGCTGATGACAGCATGGTTTAGGGAAAATGGCCACAGATAAACGGGTAAAATAGGTGGGGGAGGTGGAAATATGGCTGATTCAGAGAGAAACTGGGATGGGAACAGTGGAAATAACAGCATTTGCCTCACCATATGTTATACAGCAGGAACACCTTTGCAAGCCTCTTTGGTTGACTGGGTGGATGCCGTGTGCCTCCAAGGTAAATATAACAACCTTGTTTTTTTTCTTAAATCTTTCGATCAACCTCAGCCTTTATGAAGCTGTTGATTAGGATTGCAAAAGGGTGGAACATTTCCGGCAAATTTCAGGAACATTTCCTGAAAATTTCCATGGGAATTTTAGCTCAGGAATATTGGAAATTTTCAGGGTTTTGTTGCCCGAGACAGCAGCCACTGCAGACAATGAGGTAGAGGTCCATGATGAGTAGAATTTCTGAATGGGACTTATTTGGGGTGCTGAGGGGACATCAGGAATATGTCTCGCTATTGTAAATACCTGAACTTTCTCTCATTTTTCACCATTCATGGTTTTTGTTGTTCTGTGAAAAAAAAACAATAAAGATCTATAGTTCTAAAAACTGATTGTCATTTTCAAATGTTGTATCAGGCATATTTGCATGTATGTTTGCTTTTGATAAATATTTATGTCGATACTCTTGACAGACTCAGTCTAAAAATAATTAATTTATAATGTGAAATTAATTCATAATGTAATTTAAAAAATATTGAATTACACGTTTACATGCATGCTTGCTTACAACAATCCAAAATGTTCCATATTAATACATGGATATGACAAGATAACTGCAATTCATATTACTTCCGAAAAATTCCAGTTAATTCCCCTTAATTTCCCCAAAATTCCATGGATAGTTTCCAAATGTGAAAATTCCTGGAATTTTGCAGTACAAGAGACTGATTTCTTCTCCACCAAAACAAGTTATTTTGTCTTGCCCATTCTGAAGCCCTCATCTTTTCCCCTCATCTCCCCCAGCCCCCACTTCATTTACATTCCCCTCCTCACCGGGCTCCCTCTCACCCCATCCCCATCCTTCTTAAGTCGCTGCGCTGTGGTGGTGATACAAGCGCAAGGCCGTGTTCCTTGGTGTCACAGTGGACCTCCAGGTGCTGTGATGGGTTGATGTGATGGGCAGCCCACCGGCGCTGCTTCTGATCCTCCCCGCTGGTGATGATACCTGTGTGTCATCATTCCTGGCACCCTATGCAAACTTCACAGGGAGGCTGAGAATTAAACAGGGGCTCCCTTCACTGAATGTGGCCCAAGAAAATGTGTGTCTGTAAGTGCATGTGTGTGCATCAGCATGAGTCAAACAGCTCTGTATTGAAGTAGATGAGATGTGAGGGCAGTTAAAAGCACATTTTCATCCTTGAACTTGTGTGCTAGACTTCATTGTTGCCTGTAACCCATCTCTGTGGCATTTTACAATAAATATACATTCACACATGCATGGATTCACGTGGCCTTGTCCCACCGGTGCTTTCCATTACTTTATTACTCAATGTATTTCTATTACCTCATACACTTGCCTTCTCTGGCCCGTAACATTTCTTTGCAGACAGTGGCAACACCAGCCAATTAAGAAAGTCAAGAAACACTGGTGCTGAAAACAGAAATACACTTGATTTTCAACATGCACACCCAGCAGGCTTTTAGTTAGCCAAAACCACACTTCACACCTGGGCTGTCTAGCGTTTTTCGGAGGGGTAAGCTCCCTTCCGGCAGGAGGGAAGGGAAGAACAACACCTCACTACTGCTAAAACAATGTCACAGCCCCATGACCAGGGGAAAACAAAGGCAGCAGGGCAAACAGTCAAGATATGGCAACCATTATCCAAACTCATACTGGTTGGTAAAGAAATAGGTCAAACATTTAAATGCAGAATTGACTGTTACCTTTTAATTATGGGAAATCCATTATGGAATTTGTTTTATTGGACCATAAGGTTTGAAATATTGCAAATAAAATTATACTTGCACTTAAGCTGTATATATTTATGTGTACAGTATTGCATTGTATTATTTTTTATTATCTTCTTTTAAGGGGGCTTTACCAACTTAAATCTGGCAGGGGGACTGCCAATGTAAATCAGCCCTTGGCCGTAATTGGGTACATCCACATTCTCTCTTTCTTAGGAATGACGACTAATGTATACTGTCCCTTCTTGAACAAATAAATAAATTGAAATTGAAGTCAATTATTTAGAGTAGACATTCAAATGTTGCCGGTACCAAACATCCAAAGAGACCAAGAGACTTGGTTTAAAAAAAAAAAAACAACAACAAACAAATGAGGAAAAAAACAGCTTAAATGGAGTGGCTGAATTTCTAAAGATATGTCACAAAGGCCCCATTTTCAAATTGTTCCAACACATCATTACACAAAGGCTATGATCAGGCCTTGGATTCAAACCCACTCCCTGGGCTTGTGTGAAGTTCTACTTCGTATAGGCTTCGCCCTCTAAGGCTGTCGCTAGTGGGTTCATCCCTCGCGCGCACGCGCAGCACTGAAACAAGATCTTCCACGCCCCCTACCAGGTGGGCCCCTACCAGGTCTGATTACACCTGCATAAGATGCCGCCAGACCTGGCAATCGGTTCCCTATTTTCTTCAGCGACAAGCGAATCAAGTACACGCCCCGACTTCAGAAAGTAGAATGTCGATTCGTATTTGTAATCAGTGCGATGCGGGCTACATTCTGCCCGCGGACGCCCATGACCGCTGCGAGGGCTGCCTCGGGGTCGACCACGCCAGGCTGGCGCTGGTCGACGGGGCAGACTGCTCTGCCTGTAGGCGGCTGCCACAGGCGGAGAGGCAGCGGCGTGTGTCGCTGTTCGCGGCGATGGAGGAGGATGTGTGGAGCGTGTCGGACGCACTTGACGTCCTGGCTCCTGCCTCCCCATTTGACGGCCCAGCGGGGGGTTCGCCCATGGCAACGTGCTCCGTCCCCCCCGCGCGGCTGGTCAACGAAGAGGAAGGCGACGGCGACTGCGAGGGAGGGGGGGTCTCGCCGGCCTCTGTGCCCTCCGAGCTCCTTCCTCATCGGGGCTGCTCCTTGCGTGATCTCCCTGAGGTCATCGCCAAGGCGGCAGCCCGTCGTGGGCTGCGGGTGCCTGAGACGAGGGAGCGGTCCCCTGTGGACGAGCTCTGTAGCGTCTTCGCCCAGACAGCCCATCGGGGGACGTGTGGCCGCTTCTTCCGGTGATCGGGAAGTACTTGGAACCATCACTCGTACCCCTCTCCGTGAAGGCCCCCGTCCCGCGGTTCGTACCCCTGACGAAAGTCGAGGGCGTCACGGACCGCACGTTCCCGACCGTCCCGGGCCTGGAAACGCACCTGTCGGCGGTCTTCGGGGTCTCCCCGGTGGCGGGTCGCCGCCCGCGGTTGCCTGCAAGGGGCAGGATGATGGCGGCCCTCCTCGACAGGACGCACCAGGCCGCCATGCAGGTGGCTGCCGCCGCCAACAACCTGGCGCTGCTCGGCCACTCCACCGGATCCATCGCGGGGGAGGTGGCAGCGAGCGCCCCGCAGGCTTCGGCGGAGATGGAGGGCATCTCCGTGGTGGGGTTGTCCCTCTGTGCTGCGGCGGCGGCGGCAGCATCCGTCATCACCACCTCTACCACCATGGCACACCGTCTCCTGTGGCTCCAGAGCTCCGGCGTCCCGGAGACGCAGTGGCGTCAGCTGATCGGGGCGCCCATCAGCCAGGACGGGCTGTTCGGCACCGGCTTCACGGACATGTTCGCGGCGGCCAGATCGGCGGCGGAGAGCGAGGCTGCGCTCCGCCTTGCTGTTGGAGAGGGTGGGGCCCCGGCTTCGTCCCTTCGCCGGGAGCGAGCGCGTCGGAGAGCACGGCGCGAACCGCCTCCGCGGGGGCGCGTGGAAGCGGCGGTGGCGACGGCTCCTCCAGACACGGCCACGCATGGACCGGCGCAGCAGCGTCGGGGTCGGAGGCGTTCGGCTGGCCGGTGGGCAACGGAGCCAGCCAGGAAAATGGCCCGCCAATGACTGGCGGGGGGGGTTGTGTGTGAGGGGAATACTGCCAAATTAAAACATGATTGTATTCCCGGTGACAGTGTCTGTCCTGTGTCTCTGCCGCACTCACATTCGTCCCCCACACCTCACAATCTGCAGACCGGTGCTCCGCGCCCGGCAGTGCAGGTCTCTCCCCTGCAGAGGGAGGCTGCGGCCCGCCCACACACGGGCCTCGCCGAGCCTCATCGCCTCCAGGCTGGGGGAGGTCCGAGCCGGAGGCCCTTTCCGGTGGAGCCCCCCATGGGCTGCGCTCGGCGACCTGCCGAGGGACGCAGCGGCGGCGAGGGCTCTGGAATGGTTGGTCGCCATGGCAACCGAGGGAGCGAGGCAGCAACACGCTGTACGCCCGCTCTCAGAGCATTACTCCGCGTGGCGAGAGAGATGCTTCATGAGCGAGTGGATGGACAGGCTGATCAGCAGGGGCCACACGCTTCAGTTCGTGGGGCCACCCCCGGCGTTCAACGGCGTGCTGGAGACGGCCCTGGCGTCGCCCGAAAAGGCGGTCGCACTGCGGTCGGAGCTGCTGGAGCTGGCGGCGAAGGGTGCCATCTCCACGGTTCCAGCAGCGGAGGTAGAACGAGGGTTCTATTCCCGCTACTTCCTGGTCCCCAAGAATACGGGCGGGGTGAGGCCGATTCTGGATCTGTCCTGCTTCAACCGCTCCATCGTCAGGAGGCCTTTCCACATGCTGACAATCCGTCAGATGCTGGAATGTGTGCGGCGGGACGAGTGGTTCTCGTCCAT
>CAESWR010001012.1:202826-216445 GCA_903171835.1 Mullus surmuletus
GCGCGCGAGGGATGAACCCACTAGCGACAGCCTTAGAGGGCTGCGCCTATACTCATAGAATCTAGGGTTACAATAGGTAACCTTCGCTCTTGTGTTTCTGCTCTCCCTTATTGTTCTATCGTCACACCGGCAACCAATCACCCCATCCCTTGCTCATTAGTCCAATTACCAGTCCAGCCTCCACCTGACTTGCTCTTCGTTCCTATTCGTCCGCTCCCCTCCACTGATCCCACCCCGACCTGGCATGCTGCCCTTTAAAAATCCTCAGTCTGCACCCAAACAACTCTTTCTCTGCCAGACACTCTACCATTGTCTTAAGGCTAGCACACACAACAGGATAATTGGGCCAATTTTTGTCCCGATCTCACCCCTCGTGGTGTGTTACGACTGATTTTGCACGGTCCAAACTGCTCGGAAGGTGTCGGAAGGAGAGATGGTAAATAATTAGCATGTTCAATATTTGTGACTAGAAATCCTGTAGTGTGCGGGGTGTTCTCGAGAGGAGCCCAGCACACACAGCGTGTAATGTCACTTATACCCGACCAACAGCCAATCAAGATGCAAGCTGAGTCAGCTGATTGACGGAAGAGGAAGTAAAAACAAACATAAAACATGCCGCAATGTTAATCACACCCAACTCGCGCCGTAACGCATACAGTGTTACACATTCCCGACATCTCCTTGGCTTTTTCCCTAATCATTTTAATGTTTTTTCCTAAAAGTAAAAGGCCTACCATCATTGCGTGCAGACCCGTCCGCCATGTGTGTTTACATTGAAGTCATGTTTGACCAGACAAGATTTGATCGTGAACAACCTGATACTCTGCTGAGGAATCGGTCAGTGTGCGGTCTCCTCTGAGGTGCACGCCGCACACTATAGGATCAAAAGAGAGAGATCTTGTGCGATCTGTCTTTTGTTATCTTGAAGTGTCTGGTCTCTAAATCTGTGAAGGTTTGAAGAATCCTGTAATGTGTACCAGCCTTTACTTTGTAGGTCCTCATTAGCTTGTGGTAGTTCTCTGTAGTGGCAGTCAAGTTCTTTTGATTGTATTGGTTTGTTGATGCGTCCCCTCTAGTGGGTGGGTAAGACCAGGGGTGGAGCTAGACTTTTATACGTGAGGTGGCCACAGGGTAGACAATTCTTTCTCAGGGGTGTCCATATACTAAGGAAATTGTGTTCCTCGCTAACACACACGCACTCACATCATGAGAGACATGAAGAGAGACAAAATCACACACAAATAATCTGTTGTTTGCTGAAACAACTTATTAGGACTAGTCTATTAAAATAATTGCTGCAAATGATGTGAGGCCAAACCTGTCGCTGGGCGAGTGATTTACTGCCTCTGCATGCTCTAACCTGGGGGTGCAGGTGGTGGTGGACTGGGCCCTTGTGTCTGAACAACCTGGCTAGCTCCAGGATGGTAGTTGCCAGGGCTGCTGGCGTAGGGGCTGGGGGCTGTCTGGGCCTTGTCCGTGCTGGATTTATGTTCCATTTCACAAAAAAAATCTGATATGTGTCCCTTTCTCCCAATTAAAAAGAAGTCTTCCCATATACACTAAGACTGGTTATGAGTAGATGCTATGGATAACAATTTAGCAAAACTCTGAATAGCAAACTATCAACATATATGGATATTGAGGTACTCTTTCAGTTTTCTTCTTTCTTTTTCTCTTAGTTCCATTCCTAGCTCCAATGTGAAACCCTTGCCAACTGAGTTCATATGTAGTGCCTAAATACACTTACTAAAAATAATTATGACACAGTTTCCCCACAATATCTTAAAACTAGTCGAGTGCCACCGTTGAACTAGATTAGGACTGCTACATAGATTCAGGCTATTAGGTTAATAGCCTTTCATATCGTTAGTTGTGCTTGCACAGGAAAAAAAATCTCTTCTAGTAAAGTGCAGCCACATGTCAATATTTTTAAAAGCTGAGTTGACTAATTAGGAAACCACTAACCGAGAAACTTATGCTGAAACTATGCTGAAGATCCATTAGTGTCAAACAAGTCTGTTATCAAAAAGCTATTGTCATTTATATTTTTTATTCAAACAACAAAGCTTTGCTGGGCCTAAAAGGAACCAGTAACGACAAGCTTCCAAGAAATGTTGTGGGGCTGAAAGTACAATATTTGTCTTTCAAATGTAGTCCAGTCCAAATGTAATCCAGTCCAGAGTAGTTAGAGTAGAGGCTTTTGGTTTAATGGATTCCATAGTCAGAACTTTGTGAGCAGTTTCTCTAAATGCATTGTACCTTCAGTTTGAACCTTCAACCTTGCATCCTTTTCTTTAACACCCTGTGTCCTGTTAACATGGCTTTTATCTTATGCTGGAGTCCCTCAGAACATTCTCCATCATGACATTTTGCAGTACCTCTATTTCTGCGCATATCCTAACATCCAACAATATTGTATTTGTTTCTGGAGGTCAATGATCCAGGCAAGGAGTTCTGGATTGGAAGACCAGGGCTCAGGGCTCCAGCCAGTTCAGCTCCATCAACTGCACATTGAATCACCGGCAGCTCTTCCATTGTGCTGGTTCAGTGCAAGTGCATTCAAAAAACTGTTTGTAAAAATCTAGAAATCTTGCGAAACCTCCTCCAAAAGACAATTACTATTTCCTTTTTCTCACTTTACTCCAGGTCTTCTCATCCCTGACTTCCCTCACTTATGATGACATCTACTCCGATGTAGCCATTTGTTTTAGCCACCACTAACGTTTTCTCAGCACTTCCTACATCACAGCAATCTATTTTTGGGCAATGTTTTTTTTCCATTAAACAGATCAGATTTTATTCTCATTTAAAATCATATTAAGATTAATCACAGTCAGATTTCCTGGTCCAGCATCTTCTCTATTCCATCATTGCTGGTCATCCAGGCTAACTTCTTCCATTATCATAAGTAATTATTTTCCCTATCAGCAGTATTAAGATATTTCATGCAGACTCTCCGCTCCCCTGCAGCAGCTGGGTGCTGTTCATCTTCTGGCAACAGCTCATAGTCTGCCAATTCAGCAGTAGTCCTGGAGTCTCAAAAGCCCTGTAACCTCAGGCTGAGGAGGTCCTTCCTACCACTGCTTGCGGTGTTTGCACTGCTATCAATTCTCCTTTTCAATCTCCCTCTCATTGTTTCTTGGCTGATTCATTTGTCTGCTGATTTCCCTGCATCAGCATGCCTGCTCTAACCAAGCAAGCAAGCAAGCTCTACTGCATCAGCTTGCATTCCCATCCTGTAGCTACATTACCAACACAACATGCATTTCCAGCCTTAAGAAGCATCCCCTGCCATGCATGCACTCCCTGCATCATCAGCATGCTTGACAGACCCAGCGAGCTGTCCTGCCTCAGCATTCAGTTCCCTCACATGAATGTGAGCAATGTAGGGGTAAGGCAGTCGCCTGAATCAGTATAGCATCACCTTGCAATAGAACTGACTCTGATTGAGTCAGTACACATCATCAGCTAATGATTTGAAAGCCAATAGATCAATAAAGTATTTATCTAATGTAATATAATCGGCTCCAAACAAGTTCATTTCTGTGGATAATGATGTGTGCTTTCTACCTTTGTTTGACATCAAATGCGATGGAAAAGAGTTGAGACGATAAATGAAATAAACACTTTTGGAATTGCGATATGTAAGATATCCACCAAACCTGTCTGCGGAGTTTGGCTTTCTGTCTTCACATTTGCCCACATCCACCAAATAGCCATAGATCAGTGGCGCCGAGAGTAGAGGTGGTCAGATGGTGTGACCGCAGTGCAACTTTCTGACACCAAAATGACACTGCGCCAGGAGCGTCTTCATTGACACTCCCGCTGCTGTACTGTTGCATCTTTGACTAGATCTGTTTACGAAAACAGAGCCCTTCATGTGATTAGACACTCATAACTGGACTGCATGTAACAAGAAGAGATTGTGTGTGCTAACAGTAGATGAAAGGTACTTGGGTTGTATTTATATTGTGGTTTTTCTACCTGAAAGTGTGCGCTTTAATGTACTTTGTTACCTTATTAATCTCATTTTCAAACACTGATGGTCAAGGCATGCAAGGCTCAAGCCTGCTCAACAGAAGCATGTAGGGTTACAATGTTTTGCTCAAGGACACTTCAGCATGAACTCTCCTGGGCAAGGAATCAAACCAGTGACCCTGCGATTACTACATGCCTACCTGATGACCCATGTTGCCCCAGATTAGTTTTGAAACTACAATATACAAGATGAATTAGGGTTATCATGACACACTATAATTATGGCAGATTCTATATATCAATTATATTCATAAAATTATATTCAATACATTATATTTAAAAGAAAACACAATACTTTATTAATCTAGTCTTAATATCTATGCATGAATATCTGGGGAATGTGTTCAGCTTTAGAAGAGTTGCAGTACAAATTGCAATGTGTGGTCTTAACAGCAAAATGCTCTTTCAACAAATCATCTAACCTGTATATCGTAGTCAAAGCATTAACACTCCCAAGCATTCTTCTATTTCAAAGTAGAACTGAACTAACATGACCACCTTTGATTCTTTATTATTATCATATCATTATATTTATCATTATTATAACTGTTGACCAATATGATATGTAAACCCTTAAATGAATTACCCTGCATCAAAAGTTTGAAGGCTGTATTTTAGTAGTATTACAGACAACAGTAAGATGAAGAAAGAACCTTGGGGAAAAGAACAGGAGATAGACACATGACAGCAACTGCTCCTCTCTGGCGACCTTGACTCCAAATCCTCTGTTCCAATTAGGAGCGAAATGAGGAGCGAGGTGAGCTGTCTCTGAACAACACCGAGATTGACCCACTTGGGCAGAGTCAACAATAAAGTAGCTTTTCTTTACCTTTTGTTGTCGCCTCTGTTTCTGTCTCCTTTGCTACTGAAGAGAGGGGCTAGTGCTGGGGGTTTGAGGGACAAGGTCTCTGAGTGCTAAAATGACTGTTGTTGTAGTATGTTTACAGTGCCCAGAGAATTGGAGCAACAAATTATACTGTCAGGGACACATCCATGTGGGATGAAGGGGAGGAGAAGCTTCAAATGTTCACCATTGAACACCTTCAATGGCTGGTAATACAAGAGGCGTGGCTGCTCCTATTAAAATGTGTGCTTGAATCAATAAGAGGCACAATTAGAGTTGTTAGACCAAATTATAACATGGCTATTATGTGGCTGTACAATGTTGCTCCGTAAACTGTTATTACAGGGTGTCAAAGCTTTGTGTGTGTGTGTGTCTGTGTGTCTGTCTGTCTGTGTGGATTTAGGCAGTCATTCGGGGATAGAGGATTAGATGCAATAGTTGCCTCTTTTTACAATAATTACCACTCCCTTTATTGACAGTCTTTTCCCAGGCCTTTGTCTAAACTACAATTTCCTCCATTGTACAGTTGTAATTTTGAAGTGTATTTCTTTTTCACTTTTTGAAATTGTTGGTCCTCACCTTAGATGAACAGTCTGCCGCTGCATCTACCTCCCATTCTCACACACGTACGTCATTCAATCATTTGGAGATCTTTAATCCTTCATTCAGTGGTTCATTGTGGTGAAACATGCAGGCTATGACAGAAAAGGTATGACCTCTCTGTATATGTACACTATAGTCCACTTATGTATTCTAACCAGTGTGAGGACTTATTTTGATTCACTTGTTGCAGCAGACATATTTCTGTTCTATTAATCATTGCAGACTGTATATATTTATAGTAAACCCATGTAATGTTGATCCTTTATATTAGAAGTTTAATAAGAGTTCTCCAGATTCAGGTTTTTCCGGCTTGTCTCATACAATTACTTAAGGTTGACACTTGATGTATCCACACAAATGTTGCACCTGTGCTAGTGTTTACGTGTATCTGTTAAATAATGAAAGGAACAGAATAGCCGTAAACAGGAAAAAAGTGGAATGTTCAGTAACAGCTTGTGCATTAATATTACTAAATATTGGTAATTTGTTTTCTTTGTGCTTCATTTATCTCCCATATTCTCACCATACATGGTTCTTAAAATGTACACGTGTTTTTTACTTTTTAAATGTACTTTCACACATAACGTAAATAAATATCATTCTCCATATTGCAGCACTGACTCATAAACTAAAGGTAGTTTCCAGTAGATGTGTGTGTAAACCCATGCTTCTGCTTGTATTTAAGGGATTATTATTTACTCTAGGTTTATTACTGTACAATTATTAAATATTTTCACAATTCCTCAGTTGGTACCAACAAGTTATCAGACACAACAAAGCCAAGAAGCAGCCATTGCCAAACAAAATATAATGCGGGACATCACACATTATTATAGAGTACTCACTGACAGAAATCAATTTCAGGCGTGCAAATAGTCAGCCCTCCAATGGAGAGTGCTCTCATTGACTGCTATAGTGATCTGTCAGGTACAGAGCAAAGTTGTAACAATTACAGTAATCTGCGTGTGGCGTGATGGTCCTCCATTTGGAGTGGAGCTGGAGATGAGTGGTGCTCAGCACTGATCACCCCACAATGACAAAGAGCGCTACTCAATTATACACCATTCCAAAGCAAGCCAACAGTTTTTGCGATGTTAAATCTACACAATGTAGTTCTTTCTTCTTGAAGAATTAACAGCTGCAGGTAGACAAGGTATGTCACCTTAAGCTACAATTGAATTTATCATTCCATTTAATAGTAATTATTTCACTTTTGTCTCCGCATAAATGCAGAACCCAACGCAGAGACCTAACACACACCTTCTAATAATTCAACTTTGTGTCAAGGAGTGCAGGTCTGTGATTGGTCTGCATCGTGGTACTCTGATTTGTCTTCCACCAGCAACACAGTGCATATAATGAAAACATTCGCCGCTTGAATTAAATCAACCAGAATTCTAACAATTCCTGTTAACTATGTGATGCTCTCATATTACATTTGCCTATTGTGTCTTCTTGCAGTTTGGTGAGTCCCACTGTCAAGAAAGACCTTTTCACACTGCACGAAAACCACAGCAGCTGCAGATGCACGGCGCCTGCTAATGCGCCACATCGCTGATGTTCAAAATTTGTTCAGACTACTGGGAAAACGGCTGCTTCCCGTTATCAGACATGAATGCTTTTGTCGTTTTCTCTGTTCTGTTCATTGTCGGTAAACAAGCCACATACATTTCTGTGGTGGCTCCGTGGAAGATCGCTATCGCTGTGAACTATGTAGAGGAGACGGTGGGAGGCAGGCGGTAGGCAGACATGATGGTCAGCTTTTCTCCACACAGTGAAGTGAAGCAGCAGAGCTTGAATGTTCACAGTTTGCTCGCTCTGTCATCCGAGGTGAGCTTCTTCAAACATTGGACAGCTGCAGGCACGAAGCAGTGTGGAGGGTGGAGCTTTATTTCTCCGCTGTAATTATGTCAATCTGACTCGGCTCTTTGATGGTTGAAAAGTAATGGTATCCCCAGCGTTATGGGAGTCGATCCCGCTAACATCTGGTACTGTCACAGACCGATCACCGGGTCGTCTCTGGTCTGTGTCAGCAGGAAGAAGCTCTGGAAGTGGCCTCTATCCAGTCGCAGCTCCCGGGTGGAGTGGTGGTGTTTCCCTGGGCTGTGACTGTCTCGAGGCTCCGTCCGACATCCAGGTGCCACTACATTGTGGATCCAAAGCAGCTGCAAAGATAGCTACAATGATATTTCCTCAGTGTGGTAAAGAACATCCATGATGATGATATGGATGCGTGAATAGGATGAGTAAACACATGATGATCTCTCATTATTGTTACACACGAGGGAATAAAACGTTTAGTGGAGTTGCACCCATGAACACAGCACAAAGCTCAAACCAGCTGATCCACTTCACACTTCGTACAACATCACCGGGTTTGATCTCTGGTGAGGATGAAACTGCCTACAGGGGAGAGATCAATGCAGTGTTGTCAGGAAAACAACATCTCTGACTCAAGAAGACCAAGGAACTTATAGTGTACTACAGCACGCTGCGTTCTGTAATGTAAGATGTCATCAGCCACGGTTTTAATCAGGAGCTGTTGTCGCCTCACAGCCACCCATCCATGGTCGCGTCCCCTTGAAAGACTGTAGGTATGATTTGATTTGATTTATTTATTCCATTCATGGTTTAAATAATTACATATTTTAGAATCTTTTGATTTTTTGTACAACACAAATGAAAAGGAGCTGGAAGAAGATGAACTTATAACACCTGCCCCTTTCTGTACAAACCATTCCATTAGGCACCAAAGTTACAGCAATGACATATACATATCAGAATAAAGAAATTCACACAACTACAAAACAATGTATCTATTCCATTTGTCTTCGACCTCATACGAACTCATTTTTTCTTTTTTAAACATTTTCTTAAACAGAAGAATACTTGTACACCTCTTCAGATTATCCTTTTGAGAATTCTTATCCGACTAAACCTGGGTTTAAAATCCAACAAACTGTGACGGAATTGGCCAAGATGAAAGAGTCATGTGCAGATCCAGGAAAATTGGCATTTACGTGTCACAAGGAAGTTCACGTCAGAAATCACCTGGATATTAATGGTGTGGACTTGTGGCGTCGTTTGGAAAATTTGAAAGGTTGTACTAAACTAATGTCAAATTAAGTAAACACCAACAATACCACCTAGGTTAAAAAATGCCTACGACTCAGTTAAAAACTATACAGGTTCTTTTGAATAAAAGAAGACTGAATAAAATAAAAGCTGAATACCGAAAACTTGTTGATGACATCAGACCAAGGCGACATCTTGAAGACACATTACTGTCAATTGTTACAGTGAGCAGGGTTAGAAGTCAATCCCGGAGAACAGTTTATTTTAAGCACAAAATTGGAAACCCCAGCCCCAAGTCTACGCGTCCTCCGTGCCCAGTCGGCTTCCTCCCGACCTGCCATTCTTGCAGATCTTGTTCAGGCAACCCCATTCGGCTCGACGGCTCCCCTCGTGTGTCCCAACTCCATGGCATCTTTGCTTCCTTCTCGTAGGTCCCTTGGTACGGTTGAGCAAAACAAAACATAACATTTATCCTTAAAAAGTGACCCAAGAAAACCAAGAGGGAGAGCAAGAAAACCAGGAAATCCACATTTAAGAAGGAATTCTTGCCTAGTTCTCAGCTGGCTCTCGGGTGCAATTGGGAAGAGTATTTGTTCATTTGTATGTCGGACCAGGCTGGAGGAAACTGCATGTACATCCGCACTGACAGCACCCTGACCAAGCCCTGCTACCAAGGTATGTCGGAATGACCCGTTAGCATAAAAGACCTGAGCCTCCGTCACTTTCACAGCCACCGGGAGAGCGCAGGGACCTGGGTGGTGCTGGAGGTCTGTGGATACAATCTCAAAAACGAGTTGTATCCCTTCCCCGGACAGTTGCAGCCTATTACTGTGACAGTTAAAGAAGGGACAATGAGTAAGTGACTGGCATGAATGTCCTATACAGAAGTTCAGGTAATTTTCCACCTGCACACCAGCAGTCCTGCTCTACCGTCTGTAACAAGCAGATACGGTGGTGGTAAACTCACTCCCTGTGCCCCCGCCGTCTCCTACCAATTATATACTCCATGGCTACAAGTAGCGGCAAACCAGAATTATCTCTGCAGTCGTTGAAACTTCAAACACATCATTATTTAATAGCAAAGGCAACATGACTTACTTTGACTTGTTTCACTTCTGTGATTTTTGTGGCACTGCTAAGTTGTGTTGCAAGGTTAGACTGAAGTGGTCCTCAGATTTATGGCCGCCGCCTGGCACCTGTGACTTCTAGGCATTCATTGAGACAAACGTGATCCTGTTGGTATACATTGTGCTTGCAGACCTATCAGATTGGCCTCAGCATGCCTTGTTGGCACAAAAATGTGCCGGCATTTGCGCCACACTCCAGTTGCACAGCCTCCAAAATAGAGTCCTTAAGCCGCGCTCAGACTGGATGCGACTTGGCGTCCAATAATGCATCGCTCACTTCAGTCGCGTCATGTGTCCATAAAATGGCTCATTTTGTCGTCCCTGGTCGCTTCAGTGACGTCATGCCCACTTCCACTTCCAGAAACTTTGTTTGTGACTTCCGCAATGACTGAGACAGCGTATATTACTGCTCAATCCAAATACATAAACTGCAACAGCGGGACGGACGGCAGTGCTAATGCTAATCGCTAATTGCTATGGTCAAATGGTGTCATCAATCTGTGGATGCCGGCCTGTGACAGCAATGATCTCTGAGCAATATGATGTCCAGTGAAGCCGTTAAAGACAACGCTGATTGGCTGTCGTAGCACAGCCAAATGTGACGTTGCCTGAAAAGTTCTCATTTTTCAACTTCTGCGACCGAGCGACCCGGTAGCGCGACCAAGTCGCCCAGTTTCCGTGGTCGCTGAGGTCGTGTCTGGTGTGAACGTGGCTTTAGACTACAGGGGGACCTTCCATGATGCACCTCACTCGTTTCTCTCTCCGCACCTTTCCTTCTCCCTCTCTCTTCTACTGTCTAAACACCCAACCAGTTTGAGGCTGATGGCCACCCACCCTAAGCCTCGGTTCTACTCTCAGGTCTCCTCTGCCAAAGGGAGTTTTTTTTTGGTTTTTTTGTTACGGTTCACCAAGTGCTTCCTCTCTGGGATTGATAGGTCTCAGTAAATGCATTAATATTCACAAGCATGGTCTAGACCTGCTGTATGTTGAAGTGAATAGAGATAACTGTTTATGAGTTGCCACATATGAATAAAATTGAATTGAATTGGATAGAATCACATTATCCCACTCGGAAGAGTTTGATCTCAAATGAAATTGACAAAAAGGCTGAAAGGGCAGATTCAATTCCAAACGGACTTCCAGAGGCTTTGTTTTGGATGTCTGAGTTTCCAAATGAGTGGTCCCACTTTAATTGAGCAGCCAGAAATAAATGTAAATAGTTTTGAGAGCGAGAAGTGCACACTTTTCAACTTCAAGCAACTCAGACGATGTGGCGCCAGACCAAACTGCCAGATGAAGTGTTGCGTGAGATGCACCATTGTGTGAGTCACATCACGTGTAAACACACATGTACATGGACTTTGTATTCTGGTCATGTGAGTTGCAATAATCCAAAATTTTCCACCACAAGATGGCTCTGTCCAGACACCTTGAGGTCCCTTTTCTATCATCCACATACCTGGTATTAAACCTGTGCAGTTACCCACACTGTGTAAGTCATTTTTTATTATGAATAGCTGAACACTGAATTAAAAAGTTTTTAAAGAAAAATTGCAAAACATTTTCGGTCAAATGTTATTCAAAACAGGAAAATCAGTATCGTCAAGTCTGTTAAAAAACAAAACCAAAAAGAAAACGTAATCAGCCAGGGATTTTGCAATCGATGCATCCCTTATGTGAAAAGATGTAAGAACAACTCATCCATATCTATGCAGAAAGCTTTGCCTTTCCACTAAATCTGTTAGCCAATGTCGTAACGTGCACTCTAGAGATTATGCATGCGTACATTGTGTCCAGAATCAACAGAACGGTGTTTCCCCTCTTCTTTTCCTGCTTCTCTTTTAACATAGTCTGCACTTATAGGATAAACAATGCCTCTGTCAAACCCATCACTTGGCCGTGTCCCCAAATCAATTCCTCACACTCCTCCTGGATTAGCCATGGATGACTTAATTGATTCAGCACAGCAATGTGATCTTCAAACAAACAGGCTTCTCCAACTCAAAAAGGCAGTGACAGCCACCAAACCTGAACTCTTTGTAGATGACAAATCATTCCTACAGGCAACAGACATTATTCTTAGCAATGGCGGCTGCCTGCTGCTGGAAAGATATCTCCTGTCAGTCCTGAATTCCTATAGGCTACTACATAAATGGGAGCAAAGCAGAACTGGTGACAGGTCATTGCTGCTGTTCACTTATCAGGAAATCTTGAAGATACATTTCTGTGATAACAGAGATGCCTCATAGTTAGCGTTGGTGTCTGAGCAGCCCGTTTGAGCGACACTGAGAGACTTTTAAGATCTACTCTTGACTTATCTTATACAGTGTAATCCTGCCTCAGAGCAATTGAATGACATACAATAATACTTCTATTGTAGTAGTTAACTAACAATGTATATCCAGTCAGACCCACTTATTTATATAAAAAGAAATATATAATACTTATATAAAAATATATAATTGTGACTTTAGTGTCTTGGGTCCCCACCGAAACAATGACTTCTGCCCGTAGTGAGTAAATCATAACTGAAGAGGAGGGGCCGGGGAGCAGGTGGGTTTGAGCTAGACTTTTGCAGTGATGCAGTGCAAGTCGGATGGTAGATGCAGTTTAAATAATGCGCCAAATGTTGGAGCTTATCAGTAAAAGCTTTACTGGGCGTCAGCTGATGAGGGCTGCCCTAACGACTGAGTAGGCCGGATTTGATAGGTGGTTTGACTGTGTGGCCTTACAGAACTAACACAATGCCTGATTACAGTTTGATTCCAGATTGTGTTTTCATGCAAAATGTAAAAGAATAATTTTCAAGATTTCAAAACATTTCATTGTCAAATGTCATGTGTTACATTTGATGCATGGGTCAGTAACATCTTTGTGCCAAAAACAAACTATATTTCAACTTCCACTCCAAATTATCCTTCCGCAGTATGGAGAGATAGAAATGTTTTGATATTTCACAAACTTTTAGTTGTGTTTTTGTCGCATCCAAAGGTATTCCTAACAAGGTTCTTGCACTTTAGAAGAACTTTTAAATATTACAGACTGTACTCATTGGCGCTAAAAAGAGAGGTGGTGGAGTTGAGGTGGTGGTTTATTGATGTCACAGTGTTGCAGCCCCCACTTGGATTCACCATGGGCCATTTTATTCACATCAGAAAATCTAACTTATTCTGGTTTGTGTTTACATCAAACATGTAGACTCTGTATTGTTCTTGGGAACTGATTGAACTTAGCTCACTATAAATAATCATTATCATAATCATCAATAATCACAATTATTCAGACTTCAAGAAATACAGTTGTGATGCTGTAGAGCTGTGTGAAACATTTGAGAAAAATACTTTCCATTTCTTCTTCTTTTATTTTCTAGAAAAGGTGCCACATAATCAGATATTTTTGCCAATATAAGAGTATTTAGTTCAAATGTACATTCATATATATCACTATACCAGTAATGTTTTGTCCCAAGTTGGAAAATTATTAGGTTTGAGGCACGCGTCACATGAATGTTGTTGGCAAAAATGAATTTATTAAATAAATGCCATGAATCCACTTGTTATCATCCAATGGAATGCAAAAAAATCAAAATCAAAAGAGCAGTGGCGATCTCTGCTGGTAAAAGTGGGAGTGGCTAACCACCCCTTCCGCTTCTCCGCCTCACTCGACAGACCCCTAACCCGCCAAAATGTGACCTCCAGGTCCTTCAAGCCCTGTGTGAGAAGTACTCGGTGAGTTGGAGACACGTGGATCTCTTTCTCAAATCCAAACCTCTAGTCGGTTCCCTCACACTACTGAACTCTTCCAACCTCTACTCTCTCACCCTACAACAGGACTATTCAGGCACGCACCACAAGATTGAAAAACTGCTTTGTGTGTCAAACTCCTAAACGGACTATAGGTCACTGACCCCCCCCCCCCACACACACACACAC
>CAESWR010001012.1:236027-255422 GCA_903171835.1 Mullus surmuletus
GCTACCCACAATGCTTTTATTCCAAACAAACCTCATGACTCCATGTCTGCATATTAGCATCCTTTACATCAAACATTAGGAAATACATCATTAAGATTTCGTAACGACTCTGAACGGAAGTGTGTTGCGATCTACTGGTTCAGTTCCAACAATATTTACTCGGTTATCTGAAATTGAAGCCATTTCTACGGCGAAACTTCAGCAATTTAACTGTGGTGACACAGTACACACGCAGGAGTGATTCTGCCTGATTTACTCTCGGTACGTTTTAATCTTTTAGCGAGAAGGCAATGAAGAGGTTTGAAGAAGTGCTTTTTACCTCACACTCACATCTTACAAATGTCTTTTTCTGTAATAAAAGTATTATCGTGTTCTAGTTGTTTATACGTACACTGTTATTAAGGTTATCACCAGTGTTGGGCAAGTCACTTCAAAAACGTAATGCTTTACTTATTACTTGTTAATGTCATTTCAAAGTCATTTGTTACATTATAATTTTGCTGTATTTGAATTGTAAGGCATGACATTACTTTTGCATTACTTTTAAGTTACTTTCACCAAAATAACTGGAAATATGGAGTATTTCGCAGTAGATCTTATTGCACTCAGTGCAGCTCGTTTAGACATGAAGTAGGAGCTGATGTGTTGTGGCATCATGACTGAGCGAGGCTTAAGGCTGTACAATACAGCAAACAATACACTACAATATAATGGCTGCAGTTATGGCTCATGACTAGAGACACAACCCTTTTTACATTTCTAATTTCTTCTCTTTTATTCACAGAGAATTCACATCATAATTATTTATTCATAGTTTATGCTTCATCAAATCAAAAAAGATTAGTCCTCGGCCTAATGAACGTTACTGAGATTTGTATCGAGTAAAAAATGTACATTACCACATTACAGCTAAATGTAATGCATTACAGTAATTGCATTACTCCCAACACTGGTTTTCATTGGTAGACCGTACAGCAACCAACCTCACCTATCCAAATCCACAAAGACATCAGAAAGGCCTGAAACCAGCTTTTCACTTTTCTCAGAGTTCAGCATTCCTGGGACAATTTCCAATTTTCACTGAAATGAACAAATTTGCAAGATAACTCGATTGAGAACAAATTCGCAGCACACCCCAGCTCTAAAATATTCCACCAATATAAATCTTGACTATGCAAGTTTCGGACACTCGGAGCAGAGCAGTTGTTTTTGAGTGTGCGGGTGTATGTGGAGGTGGGAGCAGGAGCAGGAGCAGCAGATTACAGACAGCTCTCTGGCATGGCGGCTGATTTGAGTGGCTGTGTCTGGCCTCCTCTGGGGAAATTGGGCCTTAGGAGGGGGGCTTCTGATTTACTCCAGGCCCTGGCATGTCTCGCTGATGAGCTCCAGGCAGCCCGGGACCCATATGTGGTTTGGCTCTGACCAATATGTTCGCTTCCACTCAAAAGTACAGTGCTAATGTGTTAGAATCCAGGCCTTGGCACCCCCCTGATTCCCCTCAGCAACCCCCCTTCCACCTTCATTTGGGACTCTCTCTATCTCGCCCGACTCTGCGGCTCACCCATTGCTTCTCCCTCATATCAGAGCCTCTCTATCTGTCGCCGCCTCCCTCGGCCTCACTCATATCAGAACCTCTTTCCCATATTCCCCTCTTCTTACCTTCTCGCCTCGCTCTCATCCCTCTCAGCTCCTGCTTCCTGTTGCTGCAGTCATTTTTTCTCACCTGAGGCTCATTCCTAGGACCAGGGGAATGTATGGCTTTATTTGTATGGTGCCAGCATTTTATTGGATTCCTATTGCTTTGGAACAGAGGTACCACATTCCAAATTCACCAAGGGCCAATTTAATTCAAAATTCAAGAAGTGGGCATCCGTCAAGGTGCCGGCTCCAATGCGTTTGTGTGCTCTTTGAGTGCCTCCCTTATGCACAGAAGACCATCAGTAACTCCTGTCCCATTTCCCTCTGATTAGAAACCACTGGGTGGTTTCCTTTGGCTCAGAACTAGATTTCATCACAAAAAGACATCATTGCCTCTTTTTGTTGGCTGAGGTATCGAACATCATCACTCAGGGCTGATAGAGCAGTATCTGACTCTTAACTCTTGTTAGATGCAGTCAATCACCAGTCAAGAGATTGAACAGATACAAAGCTTTATGAACATGCCATTGGTCACATTTTCAACATGCCATCGGTAAAGCGGTCTGTTTGAGTTATTCCAGCCAGGTAAAGCACTGCTCCTCATTTCTATATACCTGGATATAAAATTTCAGGTTCTTGCCTATTCCATGTGAACTCACAATGATTCATTATAATGTTAATTACCTGCCAAGATTTTGAGGTACAGTTCTCCACTCCCCTGTTGGAACTTTTCTGTGTGTCTGTGTGTGTGTGTGTGTGTGTCTATCCCCGGACTTCCATCACAATGTGCCCACCCTGCAAGGTGAGAGCGCTCGTTTATGCAATTTATAGGCCCCTCGTGTCCTACATGTGCAGATTTAGCAAGCTAATATTTGGCTATTTAATATGTATTAAGAGTTCCTTTAGGCTGGCTGGTTGTTATTGCTGTGAGGCACGAGGCACTGAATTGTAGGTCCTCGGTGACATGAATAGCAAGGAAATTCGGAACGCGTAATTGCAACAAACACATAATTGCAGCAAAGCTCTGCCGAAAGCAATTGTCTTAAAATATTGACAATCATATTTTCGGTTTTCACAGCTGCGTGTGGATCATTGCTGGTCTTGTTTTCAAAATTTGGTATTTCCTTCACTAACGTATAACTGGGCCCATGTGAATGCTAATAACTCCTTTACTGCATATAGTATCTCACACATTTACAGGTACTAACAGAAGCATGCTATACTTACTCATAGAGTAGTTTTGTGATCCTTATTAACTAAAACAGGGCAATAATATCATATCTAGAGGCTGTCTCGCAGTCTGACTGAAGCTCAGTCAAGCCCTCACATCTCTCCCTGACCCTTCTCCTCCCCAGCCCTGTCTGCCCAGCGTCCAGCTCTTTATCACAGCCATCCCCCCTCATCCTGTCCTCTGAAGACTATGCTGAAAATTTCACACAATCTCGCAGCACAGCAGTGGTTGCACCAAGACCAGGAGCCAATATGTTGCCATAATTGGGCCTGTAGCAGGGGCAGAGTCCAAGGCAATTAATCCTTTCCTCCTGTTGTTTGCACCCTAGTTGGCAGTGACAGGGTGCAGCGTAATTGGACAGGAGCACACTTGTCCCCTCTATTTTACATTAATATCCCTTCAACTCCAGACTCTAATCCCAGCCAGGTTGGGAATCCCACTTCTGCCACCAATATCCACTCAGTCTCTCTTTCCTGCTCTTCCACTCCCACCTGTCAACTCTCCTCCATCGCCATGCTGGGCTAATCTGTGGCCCAGATGAAGTGAATGGTTAGTTGAGATTGAAGTGGGCAAAATGAGAACGAATAGAAAGACAAATAGAGAAGGCAAGTATGCATGTGTGTGTGTGATACTCAAAACATTATAAATGTATATGTATATATAAATCTATCTTCACGTGCTCAAACTCATTGTGCAATACTACTCATCAGTCGTGGACTGGGTTCATCACCTTTGACATACATTTCCAGGTCAATGCAAATGCTAGTCAATCTCTGACCATGTGAGAGTGTGTGCAGGAGGGATTATAGATCAAGGTTGGTGTGTTTATACATTGTTCCATCATTGTTGGTATTTTTCAAGTAGAATGAGCAGGTGGCCTACCATCCTGAGTATGCTTTGAGGTTTCTTCTGTTACAAGGAGTGTTTCCTTGCCACCATTGCCAAGTTAAAGCACCAATGTCCACCCTCTCCCAGTGGGGAGTGAGTCTAGATAGAGATAGTTGCGGCAAATGGGCAAAAAACATTGAAAACACATGTTGAGGACTGTTTTTGGAGTGGTTTTGTAAATAGTCAGCCCCCTCACATTTATTGAGTGTGCAATGTCCATGTTGCGTCAGTACGTCATGTCCACGTTGCGCGGCCGTGCTTGCACAGGAGCAACGCCATCCTGCCGAAGCACACCTCCTTCAAATGTACCGTTCAAGGGAAGCGAACAGTAGTCAAGAACGGCGCTCACACTATTAAAAAAATCAGGAATTAAAACATTACTGTGCACAGTACAGATTGCCTTGTGTGACTGCACCCTATATATACAAAATATTTAAGTAGTATGAGTTTTCAAAACCCTCAACTGTTATTAAACTAATGCTAAACAGATTATTTTATTTAGAAACTCATTAACAATTAACATAGCATTACATTTTCATTAATTCACACATACGCCCTTAACTTTGGACCGTTCAAATCGCATAATTTCCTTCTTTCGTCTGTCATCCCAAAATTCTCATATTGTTTTTCTCTATCCCCACCTCCCCACACACATCTCCCTTCACTCCTCCTTTTCAGGGCCATTTCTAATCTCTTCAAGCGACTCCTCTAAGCCTAGGTGTGCTTCCAAAACAAATCAATAGAAGTATAATAGCACTGCGCACGCTTTGTAATTTTTATATCATTAGTTTTTTTGTTTTTTTTTCTTTCTCCCCCTCGCAATGCTTACTTTTCATGCATCAAGAGAGGGAGGAGTGGAATAGAGCGGGAATTGAGGGTATATAGTGGAGTGCCCTCATAAACTTTATTTAGTATTCTATGAATCTCAGATCAATTATTTTTCAGCATCGTGGTCGTCCAATGGAGGGAGAAGGTGTGGGTTGGTGTGGGGGGCAGGTGGAGGGGGGACAGAAAAGGCAGAGGGAGAAAAAGGAAAAATCAATACGACTACCACACTTTTTCCCCGGCATGGCAAAGAGAGGGGATCTATTGTGGGGGAATGATGATTTATGTCAGGGGTGGAAGGGCCGTCAGGCTGCGTTGGGGACGAAGGTGTGCGCCAATAATGATTAATGCCCCCCCTCCATCCTGGAGACAACACAGCCAGTACTCTCTCAGCCTGCCGCACACACCACCACACCCCGCCTTTCTACTCCACCACCACCATCCTCTCATTCTCCAATTCCTTCCTTCTTTGACCTATCACCTTACGCTCCTTTTCTGGGCTACAGCAACCTTCTCGCCACGGACATGTAATTGTTTACTAATCTATACGAATGCCTAAGTATGAAATATCAATTGGCTTCACATATACTTTTAAAAGGCAACGCTAGAAATATTTTTGTCGCACCTTTCATCACCTATATGACACAAAAAAGGGGAAAAACTACTGCATCAGGCATCATCATTTGCTTGATATATAGAAATGACACAAAGAGAGCAAGAGAAAAAAACTAATTAATACCATCACTGAACCTCTCTGGTGTAACACAAGTGGTCTCAGGTGAAAGTATAATGTAAGTCTCCTCCAAAATGAATCGTAAGGTACAATGTTTTTATCATACTGAGCAACATGTATAGAAAATAACTATCATTTTACAACCAGTTTATCAACAACATCATTGTGATTAGTTACGTAAACACCTATATTGTATTTGACTTATAAGGTGAGTAGGAGGGTTTTTCAATATAACGTTCAAAAATGTCTGTATATGTATTTATGTATATTATCCATGTAATTGCGACATTCTTTATTCTCTTGTCTCCAATCCACTTCTCTTGTCTCCACTGCAGAATGCAGAATGCTCCTGGTCTGCTGCTGGACCAAATGAGGAAGATCCCCTCAAGCCCTGCTGACTGCCAAACAGGCAATCTCAAATGCAACTGCAGTCAATATGATCTCTGTTGAGGTGGTGGACTTCTCTTGATTTAGGACAACCTGCTGAAATGAATTGAGGTGCCATATGGAGACTTTAAACTAATTAAGAATGTAGGTGGTGGGATTGTATCACCAACTGTATACAGCTGATAGCCTTAAATACAGCACCGTGCCTCATTCTGAAACAGAAACAATACCCATGAATAGATCAAGTGGAAAGTAAAAGTTAAATTTGAAAGATGTCGCTGGAAAAGGCAAGGCGGTGGTGGTCCAGAGTTTTGTTGAAATCCAGACTGTGGAAAACTGAGTGAGCATAGATGTCACCCTTGAGGACTCTTGGAGTGTTTTTCAAGCCTGTCAGTCCATTGCAATTTACTGACAAAGAAGGCCATGGTTGACTGAAGCAACCACATTATCCATATATGCAGCAGAGAAGACAATCAGTCTCAGGAACATGGCTGGTGCCCCCCTGGAGAGCATGACGCCCCCACACCTTCATGTAGCTGATAGTTGTTGCAATATTTGATGCTATATTAATGTATGGAGCACCTTTAACTGTTACAATAATATAAAGCACAGATACAGTCAAACAATCACAAAAAATGTAGACTCATCACAAAAATAGGCAATATAAAATATGAAAATGATATCTCAAAGACAGTTGCTTCTTTCATTGTTTCTTTGTTTTTCTGAATGTTTTGCAAACTGTTTCAGGCAGCTGCAAAAGAGTTTTATTGTTTTATTCATTTAACCTTTACTTAACCAGGTAAATCAGCAAGAGGCAAATAAAATGCAAATCACAATGGCAAAATCACCTTCAACATACATACATTAATATGTTTGTAGTGCGTTATTGAAAGCAGAAAATGAGATGAAGGAGCTTCAACCTTTTTTGCAACTCATTCCAGTCGCTGAGGGGCAGGACTTTTGAAATGGTCATGAAGTTACTGGAGTGTAAATTGGGCTAATTATTGGTATGTTGAGTGGTGAGAAAAGGTATGGGGGGGTTTTACCAATGATGGTTTTGATCAATGAACTGTTGCGAGGGCAACAACCCTTTTTTAAAAATGTATTCTTCATTTTTGACACCACTAAGGATTACTGGAGAATGTTTAAGTACAAATAATAATTCTTGGTGATCATAAATAATCAATAGTGAATCATGTTTTTATGATCACTCTGTAATTGAAGTGTGTTGGAAACACATTGATCCACTTTGCAATGAAGAAATAAGCACAATCGCCTGATACCAAAGGTAGATATTTATTTTCCACCGGCACCATGAATGAATAATGGAAGTTTTGCAGACGATGGCAGAGTCAACAACGGGTTTACATACGCTTGCAATTATTTTTGAGACGCCTTTCCCTTCATCTAAATGCTGTCTGTACCTTTGCACCCAACAGCACTTGGGAGCAACAACAGGGAAATGAGAGGTGTGATTGGGAGGAAGTGGCAAAGGTTGTTGATCAATTTAATAACATATCATCTGCTATGGGGACGTGTGTCATTGAAGAGAGCTGTCAACTAATCACCGTTTGGTAGTGAGTTGGGTCAGGTGGCAGGAGAAGCCTTCGCACAAACGTGGCAAGTTCAGTAGTGTAGTGCTGGTGAACTGGTAATGTCTGGTGGAGGATCCTGTCTGGGAGAGTATGGGAGGAGTTTGGAGCCATGGAGTAAGACTTTCGATCGGCGCCAAATTGCTTTTGGAAAACCATGTACACCTCATGAGAGGGAAGATGTGATTTGTCCAAGCTGTTTTTGCCAACAAAAGGATATACATCAAATGAGGAAGTTGTTGTGCTGTGGAAGGACCACTTTACGGAACTCCTGAACCCGACCAACCCACCCTTAAGGGTAAAACAGAGGGGGATCAATGTCATTTCTTCAGGCGGAAGTCACTGAGGAAGTCAAACAACTTCACAGTGGCAAACCTCTTCTTCTATAACTAAGTACAGCTTGGCTTTCCTCAACTATTCATTTCAGTTTGGCCTCATAAACTGAAATGAGTAGTTGAGGAAAGCCAACACATTTGGTTAGTTAACACATGCAGCAAATTGTACTCAAATGCTTCAGGCCTGAGATAAATCACACCTTCATGTATTTTTTACTTGATATCAATATTTAAATCTAACTGTTAAAAGTCTAATTGCTCTTCTACTACATGTCCTCCTAAACTCACAATCCCACATCCTTCCATTCGTCCTCCTCTGTCCATAGAGTTGGGGCAATGCCATGAGTTGATGGATCTCTGGCTCCCCAGCTGGGCAGGGGGCGGGTGGGAGGCTTCACTTTTAAGCCCAGCATCAGCACTTTGTCTCTGCCAGACCTGTCAGTACTCGGCATTCAGTACAAAGAACAAGAGGAGAGAGGCAAATAAAGGAGGTTGGACATATAGCGGCCCGAGAATAAGAGGGACAGAGTGAGAGATGGTACCCGATGAAGGAGATGAACAGACGGACAAGAGTCTCCAGACAGCAGATGCAAACAAAAAATAAAAAAAGACCGGGAGACAAATTGCTTGTGTCCTCTGTCATGCCAACAAAGAGACACTTTGCAGACACCTGTGTGTGTATGTGTGTGAGATATTCTTTTTTTCCCTTTTTTTGTATTATGTATGCTTTGTGAAACAAGAATTCTGATTAATGCTGGTATTCTTCATGGATACTTTGTTTTGGATATGAAAAGCATAATGTAATTATCATGTGATTGTTCATCCACTGAATACAAAAATAACCTGAATAGCATTATATGTTGTTAGGAGAGGTGCTGATTTCTGTTTCAAGAAACCAAACTTGACTACTTGTGTCAGATTTTGGGGTTTTCTTCTCTGTGAACACAACTGATATTTAGAGATTCGTTGATGATATGAGAAAGGCAAATGTCCACACCTACAGGCCATTGGCAACCTTTGAAAGTCCCCAGTTAGTTATGATCACCGACTGATCCTGTCCTGGTAGGTCTGGGACTGTGGGTATAAGCATAACTGGTTAGATAGGCTGGGCTAGGGGTGTGTTTGTGCATTGGCTAGATCAGATCAATGTATTTTGTGTATCTTGATAATATTCCCATCATCTTGTTATCTCGAGTGCCCTTTTCACATGTCTGCAAGTTCTCAAGCGCCTCGTAGGGTAACAGCTCAACATTAATACTGAGTTCCCATGCCTGCCCATTCCTGGATGATGTGGTTGGAGAGGAACTTTGGTTGTTAGCAACCGCAAACAGGTCCAAGGTACTGTTACAGCGCCTACGCTTGCTCTCACCTCTCTTCCAAAGCCAGATGTCAGTGGAGCTCAGGCTGAACAAGACTTCCACCGGTGGACTTCTATCTGTTCCTCAGGACCCTGGACTTTGTTGCTGGGCTCCCTGGCTCTAAAGGTAATACTCTAACCATCTGTGTGTTGTGATGTTCTTTCCCCGCTCTTACCTGAGGCACCTGTGTCCAGTCCTCTCATTGACAGGACATATAAGGGGGTGCAGAGTGGGAATCATTCTCTCAATGTCATGGGTCTGTGCATGCTGGTACATACATAGGCATGCTGAGACAGTTGCTGGACAGTCAGGGTTATGGATTCTTAGTTGGTTGATCCTTTTTCTTCCCACTCTCGTTTTCCCCAGCCCTCCCGGATAGACAAGTACCCTTTGCAGAGTACCCCCAATTCTGTCATTGTGATTTGGGAGACTGTAAACAGCAACCATCCCCTAAACTGAACAACAACTTGACATTTCACAATCATAAAGCCTCTTTACAGGCCATTACAGCATCGCGATATCAAGCATCACTGATGTAAGTCTCCAGAATTGAGACTCCACTGGTCCAGTCTTAAATCCCTCAATAACAGCTCTGTCTCCAACATGGAATAGAAAAATTCTAAACAACCGCATTTTTTCCAATAAATACAAAATATATCAATCACTGAACTTGTAATGAATAGACCTAAAGACATGTGTGGTTAATTTAATTGTCAAGAGACTGTCCAATTCTGGTTGATTCTGACAAGACACAAGCCTAGCACAGATCTATGTTATTGGTCCAACAACCCAATTGGTTCCATCTGCCCAATTCTGCAAAAAAAAAATTCAAACTGGACTGAAAGCCCATTCATTGGCTCATTGTTATACCAGAGTGGAAAGTGAGGGGATGGAGTTTCCCACGGCTGTCTTATCCAAGACACTGACCCACATTCATTTTAGAAAGTTCACATCCCTCTCTATATGAATCAATAAGAGGACAGGGCAATAAACAAAAACATTTCACTTGCCAAAACAACTTATTGATTTAACAATTACAATTAATTTATTGCGATCATAATACAAAAAAACAAACAAAGCAAACAAATCAACAAGTATAGAAGAGAATATGATAAAAACTTAAGTTCATATTAAAATACAAAGTAAAATATTAAAATCGCTGTTCGAAAGTTTAAAAAAAAAAACCTGAGGACTACCCCCTTTAGCTATATTTATAATAAATAATAATCAACTGCTAATATTTCAAATTAATGTTCAGCCTCTCGTGCAGCCATATAATCTGTCAAATGAAACAAAAATAGTGACAGAAATGTTTCAGCAGTATCAAATAAGGTTGAATAAATATCTGCTCAAAAAGAGCCTAAGGCCTTAAAGGATACCCACTATAACTATATTGTATCAACTTCAAATTCTGAGCAGAAATTAGAATTACTTAAAAAAAACATTTGTACTCATCACCAATAACAATAGGTTTACATGTGAATCTTTCTTCATTGTTCTTTATTGTTGTTATTTTTTTCAAAGACAATCTATAGGTCTCAATGGGCTTTTTTCTTTTTAGAAGTGCCCCCAGGATGAATTTGTCATTTGTTAAATTTACTGTAGCTATACACAGAATTACATATCTGCAGTATCTTTGCATTGGGCTATACTATAGAATCAACGTTATATTTCAAGGCAAGACTGCGAATAATGCATTGTGTTCTTTCGACTGAACATTTCCCTGATAAAAATTCTAAATGTCCTACTTCGGGTGTTTATCAACCTCCAATAACAAAAACTGCTATCAAGATAGTAGTTATGAAATTGTAGGGGGGAGGTGGAATAAAAAAGAAAACAAACTGATACAATGGCAGTCCCTTTGACATCACCTACGGACCACTTAAAGAACGAGGAAGGAGATTGGATTTCCGCAAATGACACGGCACACCCAGGAGGCCATTCAAACCTGCTACATGTTCTCACTTTGTGTTAGCCATTGAAGAGGAACCTCCGTGTCGAAGGCAGGCTTTGGAACGGGTCTCATTATTACCTGGGAATCAAGGACCACCTTGTAAACTATTCTAACGGGGTGGGGTTTGGGGGGCTGGGCATGATGGAGACATGGGGAGTAAGGATGGAAAGACTACTGCGTCCAGTGGCTTGTTTCAACCATTGACATGCATGTTGGGGTCCTTACCTCCCGTTGAAAAATGACATCAACGACAACAACACATGTAAACGAGTAAAGCTCAGTATCTAACTGCAGTGTGAATGTAGGTTTAGATTTTGCAGGTGAGACAGAGCAGACAAGGGGGCACTGAGCACACAGGCTGAGCGGGGGGGAACAGAGGTGGGAGGGGGACTGAAAACCTAATTTCCACCCTCCACTGCCTCTCTCTGCCTCTGTGTATACGATTACTCCACAACACACCGACCTGCAAGTTGATGTAAGCACATAGGAATGTGTTCTTAAGAAAGAGGCCAGTAGCATCAGCAAAGAGAAAGTAAGAGCAGGAGAGATGCGCTGAAGCTGATGTTTAGATGAAGTGAACAGCTGTAAGAAGCTGTGCGAAAAATGGAAAGAAGTGTACAGAATTTAATCTGTATTTATGACACTGAAATAAACTATATACTATTGAATTTTATGCTTTTCTGTTTTTTTAGAGTAAGGTCCCACAGTCCTTACTCCTCCTGAACACGCTGTCATCTGGCATGGCAGCTATCAGTGTGTGTGAATGCAAACATGGCTGAGTGAACCAGGTTATGCAATTTGCGTGTCTGCAAATCTACTGCGAACATATTTTGCACAACAGATACAGAGAAACAAACTCGCATTAAGGTAAAATCTTGTCCACCATGAAGGATGTGTAGAAAAGAAGAAAAATCTGATTTAAGAATGCTGTCAAGGCAAACACAAGTCTTGGGAGAATGGGTTCCATTCCTGTTACTATAGCGGCACAGTGAGACTATTGTTTGTCCTATGACATTGCTGAGCCATATCCAGCCCACTGAATTAAATATAAACAACACAAAGTCCGACCTCACAATCACCCGGCACTATTTTCCCTCCATTCGTATCACTGTGAGCATCTTTCCACCATCTGAAGAAGAAGGGAGGTGGAAGTGGACGGCTGCTGCTGATGGTGCGCGCAGTGATATGAAGGGAGGGAAAATAGTGCCGGGTGATTGCGAGGTCGGACTTTTTTGTGGCCAAGAATTCTTGATGCAAATGGATTAATCTTTTGAAGGCATGTTGTTTTTTGGAGCAAAATGCTTTATCTGTGTGACCCCAGAAACTAGACGGAACTACTTTCTGCAACACCGAAACCCTGGCCGGAACTCCGCTCACAGGACGCAGTGAGGGAAAAGTCACTGCTGATGAACGACACTGATGGTGAGGATCTCATACAACTCCATATCAAAAAATCTGAACTATCCCTTTAACTCAACCAAAGTGCTACTTTAACCAGGCAAAACTCTGATGGTAAACTCTGATGCAGCACCAGCTGGTAATGTTGGCATGTTCTTACTAATCCCAAAGGACAAAGGCGAGCTCAGCCTCTTGAAGCAGCTGATCCTGAACATGTAGCCAGCATGGCGTCTTCTTCGTTTCTTGGTCTCTGCTGTTTGTATTTGTTTTGGTTTTGCCAGCTCTGCCATCATCTCCCTATGGGAAGGTATGTGACACCAAAGGCCTTCCTCTTTAGATGCTGTGTGTTGTGCATGTGCATTCACATTTGGCCTGGTGATCGACCCCGGAGCGCAGGCTGCAAAGAAGGAGAAATGCTGACTTTGTGGAAATGGCAGTGGGATCATTCATCATGTTTTCAGTCAATACAACAGTAAAATAATTATGATGGATATTTATTAAGGTACAAATGCTGCCCTGTATTACTCAAAGGACTGGGCATTGCAGAGCAGGCTTGTAATGATGTCTCAAACACAGGTCACCTGTCCAATTGGTGGCATGTGTGTCAAATTAGTTAGCAACTAATAATAAATCCCGCTGTCCACTGTATAACACACGGTAAGCTGCAATAAACTATAAAAAGAAAAACATAAATGGAGCTATATAAAATGCAATATCAGCCAGTAAAATACACGACAAGTAAACTGATATTCAACATGAACATCAGGTAAGTGCTGGCTCCTGGTCAGTGAAAACAATCCTCTCTGCTTGGAAGAGCATGCTGTTTGATCAGAGATTGGAAACTGTCCATACATTTTTAGATATCTGTTTTGAATAAGCAATAACCACATTTAAATTGCAGCAGCACTTTGCAAACACGACTTCTTGGGTTTTGTGAGAATCAGGAGATGGTTTCGAGCAGGACATTATGTGCAGAGAGAAAATATGAAGCAGTGACGCATTAACGAGACTGAAGGACAACAAGCCCCTGGTTTAACAACAATGACTCTAAGCAATGTTTCAGTCAGTCTCTATCAAACCAATGTTGCCAACCAATGGGTGTTTTTTGTTTTTTAAAGTGTAATGGTTCTATTAAATTCCAACCAGCAGTTTTGCCATAGTTCTACAGTTCTACGAAAAACTGCGAATCTCTATCTATCTATCTATTTATGTCATGCAATGTTCAGACTTTGCTTATCATGGAGAGCTTTGGACATCTTAACATTTCATGATTTTTATGTCATGACCTCATAAGTGATTTCATAACCCAGAAGCAACAATTACAAGAAAGGAAGCAAAAAGGAACATAGCATTCCCCTCAATGCCACTGCAGCACCAGTCCCCGTGTCCCCTTTTCTCCCCCCACATATCAGGAGAATGAACTACTCAGCAGCTAAATATAGAGGTGGGCTTCAAAGTCTAAGTCTCCTGGGATCTGGACGGTCTTATTTGATAATTTGACCTCGTTGTATGAATCCTATATAACCCTGCCTTAGTAGAATTATAAGCTAGTCACCTATTGAGGGGCTGGGCTAGATTGGCTGTGAGGAGGGATGAAGGGGTATATCCTACACACACACACACACACGCACACACACACGCACACATAAATCTATATATTTGTGTATGTGTGTGCATGTTCTAATGTGTGAGTCCTAACTGCCTTAGCAGCTCCAACCGAGCAAGAAAAACTGGAGCGGATCCCAGTGGTGAGACTATTAGAGCCTGCAAATTATAAAACTATTAACCAGAATGTAGCTCCCAATTAAAAGATGATTCAATATCAAGATCTGATGGCTGAATTTTGATTAAGCGGAGACCCCATTAGGAGCGAAGGGAGATGGACGGCAGTTGGTGACTGGGCCTCCATTTAAGAGGCAGTGTTCTAATACAGATTTGTCTCTTTTTGGAAAAAATTAAGGTTAATTACTTTAAATAACATGGCTGGGAGCAAATGGAGGAGAGATATTTTTTAATTCTCTGGACAGTTGGAGGGCAGGTGGAGAAGGTGGACCTGCTTTGTCTGCCAGAGGATATTGTGAGGCAGAGGTGAAAGCGCATGTGCACACCCTCACACACATACGATGCTCTGTACTTATGAAGACTTTACATTCACTGTATTCGTTCCCCAAATCCCTAAACTCCATGCAAATACAACCCTTATTCAAATCTTGACCCCTAAACCAAACCTTTAATCCTACACTCACTACAAGCACGGTTTCCACCCTTAACCCAATCTTTATCCAATCTTGGTCTTGTCCAGTCACTAATCCTGAAGTAGTGTTGGGGTGCGGGTCTGACAAGATTTTTACTAAATCTTTTGTGAGATTAAAATATCCTATGTGAGTTTGCCCCAGGGTGATGTTACAAAAAGAAGGTCATTAAGTGAGGTTTATTCCCTCGAGAGCATGAATGAGTTAACTTAATTATGCATGTTCATTCACAGAATTCAACAAAAGTAGAGTATGTTTAAAGGGACGGTTCATCAAAAATTAAAACTATATTCAATATGATGCTGCAGAAGGGATACATAATGGAGAGGAATGAGGCATAATCCACTAAAATAGAAATAACTGGAAATGACATGTAGACATTCAGTGTTTTTTTTATCAACTTTGGTGCAGCATGTTGTAGAGTTGCCAGTAACACTCTGGAGTTGGACACTGAAACCCTACCGCCTCCTAATGAGCACGGTTAGAGACCTGAAATGTGCAATTCACTATGAAATGAAATGTATAAAGGGTGGCTGGTGTGTTGTGTCAATCACACATGTTGATGCCTTGATCCCGTAGCATGGCAAGGTCATTCAATTTTGTTTATGTAATGCCATAACGAATGGTAATCTCAAGGGAGTTTAACATAGAGCAGGTCGAGACCACACTCTTTTCTATTTATACATACAGAGAAGCAACAAATTCCCTGGGCGAAAGCACTTGGTGATGTGGGGCAATATCTGCACATCTATAATATGTTCCTTTAATAAACTCCCTTTAACAGAAAAAACCATAGAGCAAGATCAGTTATGTGTTGGGTATGGTAATATTGATGATGACAACACTGGCTTTAGTGTCATTTCAATGTACAAAGGGCGAAGGAAAGAGAAACCTGGTGCATCACGGAATGTCACCCAGCAGTGCATAAGCCTATAGCTGCATGTTTATAATATGACTATAATATCATAAAGTATAACAGCTAAATTATAGTTTAAAAGTGGGGTTGAGCGAGTACACCGACACCTGTATCTGTTCAACCAATTGAATAATCCTTATCCTGTCTGTGTGTGTGCACCTCAATCAGAAGTGGGTGAAATTTAAATCTGAGTTACAGAATTAAGCCTCACTTCAATATTTTTGATCGCAAAATAACATTTTATTACAAAACACATTGTTTAAACACAGAAACACAGAACAGTGCATCTTTGAATACAACAGGAGTAGAAGGCGTTTACTAATTGTGTCAAAATTGTGTTTGAATGCAAAAATGTAGCAAGTTATTTATGCAAATGAAGTGAGTACAATTATTTATTTGCACCCCTTATAAATGCTCCATGAGAGCGCTGTTAGCTTAAGAAACCCCATATTCCAAACACGATCATAACAGGGATAACAGGGATAAAGAAAGAAAAGATACATTATTTGCAGAAAATAATCTTCTTAGATATTGTCTAATAATAAGATGTTATATTGGGACACTCAAATTGGCCAAATTAGCTGCATTGCAACTGCAATAGCATATGTCCTCCCTGAGTGTCTCTTCATTCTCTTTCTCTCTCCATCTTCTCTTCTGCCGTACACCTTCAAGTCAGACGGCTAATGAACTTCTTACCAAGGTTGAACTAATCAAGGTTGACTGGTCTTTGTCGGTGTCAATTAGACATCCCACCCGCGAATCCCACCTTCCTGTTATTCCTGCTCTTCATCCCGCTAACATCGAGCTGGCAGGGAGCAGACACTGCTTTCCTGTAACAATTTGAAAGTAACAGATGAGAATGATGGGAGACTGACACTGCCAAGCTATGGACAGAGATTGGGAGCCGTAAATTTTCATTAATGAGTTTAGGTAGAAGGAAATTTAGATTCAATCTTCAACAGGTGCGTCTGACACTGTTGAGATAACATTTGGAATGAAGGTTAGACTTCATCTGCAAAAGATTTAATGCGTTTGCTATCAGTCCCCCACACTATCGCTGAGTTGAGTAAGTTTGGTTGGTAAGTTTGGTGGCCTGGGTGATGGTGGTGGGAAACGTGGGTGAGGGTAGGCTCTTGAGCAAGGCACATCCTGCAACTCCTCAGCAATCTTGAAGGAAGAATTTCTAGGATTTATGTTGTGTATTATTTGATAACCGCATTTTCCGGATTATAATTCACACTTTTGTTCATAGTTTGGCTGGTCCTGCGACTTGTATTCAGGCTGTAAAAAACAAAAAAACTCTATTTGTCTGTAACTACGATGCAGCTTTTGTATTAAAAACATCCACTGTTTGACTTAAATTAACTCCGACATTCCCCCTCAGTGTTCACTCTAGCTGTTCTGATGTTTACGTGTGTCCCGTCGGGGCTTCCTACACTTTGTGAGTTTCGCTTGAGTTAAAACTCCTCTGTAGCAGCGGCAGCTCATCGCTATTATTTACCGTGGCTGCTCTGATGTTTACGTGTTGCTGATCGAAGCTTCCTGAGTAGTTTTGGAGCTTCACAGTTGCCAAAAATCCACTTCTGTAGTTTCAAACTAGCGGTGACGAGTGATGCATCATTAAACCCCGATGCAGAAGTATAGAGGGGCACGGACCACGTCGAGGGCTCCGCTCCGACATGACGCCTACATTTCAAAATGAATGTGACTTATAGTCCAGAGCGACTTATATACTGTATATATGTATATATATATGTTTTTTTTTCCCTCTTCATGATGCATTTTTTGAGTGATCCTTACAGTTCAAAAAACACTGTAAATTGGATGGAAAAAACACATGCAGTATGTGTATGTGAATTATATATTAGATGAATATTTGATCCAATCTGAGTAAGTACTGGCTTTAGTGCTGGTATTCATGCACTGGCACTGTTGTATGTGAAGAGATTGATATTATCCCACAATACCATTTGAAGAAAAAAAGTGGGGCAAATCTGTGCATCCTTAAGCATCATCTCAAAAAACATCATACACATGTACATCCTCTACAAACATCTAAGTAGTAGGACCTACAGCTCTTCCAGCTGGATGCCGCAGATCTCTGTCTTTCACGTCAGTCAGCCAAGATGGCAGAATAATTCCACTGTGAATCATCACCGTAGCTTAGTTTGCAGTGAGAAACATCTTCATTATCTTTTCTTTTCCAAAGGAAATGGATGAGGGAAACAAAATGGAAAACTGGAGGACTCTCCGGGCCATGAATGGAAGGCACTAGAAGACAATAGGAGAGAGAATAAATTTCACCCCTGTCTGTTCATATTGGGCGAGGCAATGCAGTGATTATACAAAAGGAGAAACTCATAATGTTCCGGCTGACGTCAACACCTCCATCCTATTATGGTCTGTTGAACAAGGTGTGTGGTTTGGAGAGAGGGGATGATAAGGATTACATTACCAAATCTCCCCTTTTCCTTCTGTGTGTGTGTGTGTGTGTGTGTGTGTGTGTGCTTCTGAGTCACCAAAACAAAGGAAGATACATGAGAGAGGATAGAAACAGGCCAAGAACAGAAATGTGTGTGAGAGGAAGAAGATATAGGTCAGGGGGGAGAAAATGGAAATAAAAAGTCTTCAGAGGAATTGGGCTTTTTAAAGGAACACACGTTCGTCTTGAATATTTGACTTTTGTGGAGGCCAAAACAATACTTATGTTGATGTTCTGGATCCAATAGAAGTTAATTGGAGCTTTTGTAGCATCTTAATTGTTGCCCATCCCACCTTGTCTCTGTCCCAGTAAATGCCTCAACATCTGCCCCCAACATTGATCTAGACTCTGCCATTCCTGGTTGTCTTTGCCTGTTCACACAGCGGCTGGCAAATCCTCTACTTATATCTCAGCCATGTGAGTGACTTTGGTGCTGAAAAACCTCCAGTAGGGACATCTGGTCCTAACAAGAGGACAGCGACTCCTTTATGGGAGGGGGTTTGAATCGTATCAACGTCCCGGGATTTGCATCATAGAAAATGTGAGGAGAATGCTGTGCATATTATACCAATATTGGAAAATAATGTCCTGCCCCTCAACTTGTCTTTTCCACTGGCACAATTATGCATGTCACTCAGAGTGGAATCGAGGCTCTCTTCGTTGTGAGGGCCAATGAGTGGTTTGTGTGACAGCAGACTGAAATAACCAGTGCTGCGTACATTGTGAGGGAACTGCTGAAGGTTTGGCTGCATCCGTAGATCACTGCGACACCACGGTCTGAAACATGGTCAATATTTGTGGCTCTTATCTCATCAGAAATCAACCTCGCTTGATCTTCCTTACTTTCTCATTCCCCAACACCATATCTTTAGTGATCCATCTTCCGTTTTTTGATATGGTGTGTCCCTTCCTGGAAGAACTGCTCAGCATAGAAGCACGAATGCCCCCCCCGAAATAAAAACAGTTCAAATCATCCCCCTTCTAAAATGGCCACCCCCCCCTTCCATCCCTTGAAATTGGAGCGTTAACATACAAGATTTGTATTTGATCTGCAAGAAAATGATTATAGATCAATACATTTCTAATTGTTTTCCTCCATTTTTTCATGAAGAGTTTCTTGTTTAATTTACATTACAGGAGCATCTGACACCTAACATCCATAACTTGCATGATGTTTCAGGAGTATAATTATTATCTTTATGCTTTAACTTGGGCTGGGCAATACGGGACTTATATCAATATTTTTTGAAACGAGATATGAAATGAGACCATATCGTTTGTATGGATTATTGTCCTATAATATATTTCTTATAAAGAAGAAGAAAATCTGCAATTTGATTTTAGTAAACCATCCAGTTGTCAAATTAAACTAAAAAGGTTGGGATATTTTATTTTTCTTATATATA
>CAESWR010001012.1:255888-266650 GCA_903171835.1 Mullus surmuletus
TATTATCTTTATGCTTTAACTTGGGCTGGGCAATACGGGACTTATATCAATATTTTTTGAAACGAGATATGAAATGAGACCATATCGTTTGTATGGATTATTGTCCTACAGTATATTTCTTATAAAGAAGAAGAAAATCTGCAATTTGATTTTAGTAAACCATCCAGTTGTGAAATTAAACTAAAAAGGTTGGGAGATATTTTATTTTTCTTATATATATTCTAAAAAGATATTGGCCTATTTTGTTTTAGGGGCTATTTTTATTCAAGATATTTTTTAATATGCACCTTACATGGGGCTTTATAATTTCCAAAAAGTTACTCCAGTTGTTATAAAGAATTGTTATGTTAAAATTTGAACAGCTGAGTTTGAACCAGTTGAAGAAACCTATTGAAATAGCTGGTTTCCACTTGTGTCATGTCATATTTCACTTTTACTGAATATTTAGCTCACTTTGCAGAAAAAATATTGGGATATATACTGAATATTATTATTCAGCCTAAATATATCGGATGAGTTTTGATCCATATCGCTCTACCCACTCTAGCTTTAACAACAATAAAAAGGGCACAGAGATGTTCTCCCACCTTCTGTGCTGTTATTATCAGCACAAATGATGTCCCTATATGATAAAATCCGCCATCCCACCTTCTTTTTACAACTTGAGTTCCTCAGACAGGGAGGCTGCAATAATCGGCAAAGCCAAATATCACAATTACAAAACAACTCCGATGGAAAAGGTGTGCTCGTCACAAATGAGGCCAATCTTCTGCCACACCGCACACACGCTGCTGATGAACGTGGGACAGAGAGAAGAGGTCGGTGGTCCTGCTGAGCTCTTGCTTGAAGGCTAATTGCAGAATGACTACAGGTGTGCTGCTCAGTCTGCATCTGCTCAGTCGCTGCAGATAAACGGAGGAGGGGGAGGAGGGGCAGGACCTGGCGACTCAAACACTCGGACGCTCCCCATGAAGGCCGAATTTCAACCAGATTTGTACAGCTCTGCATCGGTCTGGATGATCACAACCATTCTGGTGGTGAGTGAAAGTCCAGCAGACACGCTCCTGGTTTGCAGATCTGGCGAGACAGGAAGTCGTACTGTGTTGACAAAGTAAAGGCTTAAACCATCCGATCAATTTTCAAAATAATGTGTTTATCCATCCATGGCATTCTGCTTTATTAATTCTGAGAGCCGACAAGTATTATTCTTTCCTTCTACCTGCTTTCATTGCAAGCTGATGTGGGCTTTTTGATCTCCTGGGAAACACTGGTCCAGTTTTTGACCTAATTTAACAGAAAACAGCCTCTTTGTTTTCCCTCCTGTCTAAATCTTCAGCTGTAAGCTTACTCAGGGTGTCGTTTCAGTTTATCATGAACATTGTACTGAGGTATTTGTATAGATTTTAATATGGTCACTGCCGAAATGCAAAAGATTTGCCACCACGGTGTTTGGAAAGTAAGTGAGTGAGTCAGTCAGTCAGTATGATTGTATGTATGTATTAGAGCTGTCACGATATCGATATCAGATTTTCACTTCACGATTATCATGGGCAAAAATATGTCACAATGACGATATCATCACGATATCAACAGAAATTTAAATAATAATGGTTTATTTATGATTTGTTTTTAATTATTTTGACAGAATAATTCAAAATACCTGTCTAAGACGAAATAACTGTAACTGTAACAGTAACTATTGCAACTGCATACAAAAAGTGCAATTACACTCAATAGCTAAGGTAACCCGATGAACTGATAAAAAGAATGGTGCATGGCGCAACATCTGCTATAACCACATATTAACTGAAACATACATACATACATACTGTACATACATACATACATACATACATACATACATACATATTTTAGCAATTTTGATAAACAATGCATTCATTTGGAAAGGGGATTCACTTATTCAAGAACATTTTTACCTTTTGTGTGAAAGCTTTGAAAAATTCACAATTGGTTCCACATAGATGGCAGCAATGACAACTGTAAGATCAACCTTTGTCCATCATACGAGAACTTGATGAGGTTGCCCAGGACCGTGTGTCTAATTCGAGATCTCTCTCTCCCTCTCTCTCTCTCTCTCGATCGAATTCTCTCTCTCTCCTGAGAATACATTTTGCATACAAATGGTGGAGCTCAGAGACAAACCTAACAAAAAGCCTCTGAGGTCTGTACATGCAGATGACAAAAGGTCCACCCCAAACTGTTCCATGATCTAAGTCCTAATCAAACATCATTTACAGCTTGTTTTATTTAGACCCCTAGAGAAACTGTCCCTAACCGCTTTTTGCCATGGCAACCTGGCTCTCATTTCAGAAGTGTCATGCCACATTATCATCCAGCGGGCTCACATGCAATCCCGCCAGACAACTTCACCATGGACCCTGGTGAAAAATTGCTAGCCTTCTTACATTGTCTCTTTATCCTCCTCATTCTCTATTTCTGTCTCTTTCACTCCCCGCTGTACCCATCCCTGTACGCCCAATCCTTTTCTCTGCTCCTTTCTTCTCTACCCAGGTAACCATTCAAGATGGGTTTGTAATACCTCTTGTAATCGGAAACAATCCAGGCACTGCCGCTTGTAACAGAAATGGAGACTAATTAGCAAAAAGATGGATTGGACATGTATGGTTGTTTGTTGTTTTGTGTTTTTTTAAATCAAGGTCACATAGAAACGGCTATAATGTTACACAAACATGTGTACAATAGAGTATGTTATTATGTGGTGGATTCATTCATCAATAGTATAGAATAACCAGCCAATTGCAAGACTGATTAATATAATAATATATAATATATCGCTGCTGATCTCAACCGTATATACTCTGTAAATCCAACACGCATTCTGTGTTTTATTTATTCATTATTTTACTTTAAGTCTAGTAACAAGTCTCAAGATATCACAGCCAATTCTATTTGCAAATAGCAGCTGATCCAAAGCCAATGGGACAAAAGATTGATTTCCTAACATTTTTGCATACATACCCCATTATAATTTGATATAAATCCATAATTACAAATTCATTATCTATAGTGTTTTTACTCAAAAGAAATGCAGAAGTGCAGAAATGACTGGTACAATAGTACACATGAAAATATTCACATATCACAAAATTAACGTCCCAAAACATTAAAGCTGCATAATATCACTTTGGTGGGAAACCGCAAAATAACTTGATTTCCCAGAAACACTGGAACACTGGCTAAACCCACGGTAATCCAGTTGGTGTTTTCTTCCCATTCCCCACTGAAACACTTCCTGAGTCAAGAAAATGTAAATGACACTGGGTTGAAGGGGAGAAGGATGGATGGCAGGATGGCTGGTGTGTCTTGGCAATGCAGTTGAACTTATTTCACATCGATAATAGCACAAGATCTAAACATTTAACACCATATATCCTGATTGTTGCATATGAACCGTGATCCTCACAAAGGAAATCATGTACTTTAAAGCAAACTTCTCAAAACTACTCTTGAAAACAAGACCGAATTTCACTCGCTCAGCTGAACTAATACAAACCTTCAGGATGATTTCTACCGCCTAAATTATATTTGCACTGATATGTCAAGTAGCTGGGAGACCCTTACTCACTCGGCCTAATCATTCTGATGGGCTGCCTTCACACCAGACTCCAGCGCACTTTGCCAGCTGGTGTCTCCATTCCAACAATCATCCAGTGCCTCTAACAAAGTGTGCCTGTTTGTGTGCATGTAAATAAATAACCATATTCACTTTCTACTCTTGTATTGGCCCCATGACAAATTTACTGTAAAATCAAGCAAGAATGCTCCCGGGTCGGCCACAATGCAGCTGGCAAATTGCACTGAGATGCAAACATCCCAATAAAAAATCTCATTTCACCCCAAATAAACCACAGGTTCCATTGATTGCAAACCACCACTGTTTTCATATCAAGCAAATCAAAAGATATGACAGCCCCCCTCCCCTCGCTTACAACCAAAACACAGCACGGCCCCTCGGTTAATGGGCCTGGTTCATGCATTTCAGCATGCAATGCAAATTAGGGGAGGGAAGGATGGAGATGGGGCTCGCTCTTCCTTTTTCGCTGTTTCCAGCATCATTGCAGGGTTAGAGCCTGATGAGAGCCAATCACTTTAGCATAATATTTGCTCACATGTGGAGCAAAAATATTGTCCTCCTTCTGCAGTCGAGGTGCTGAGACGAGTCGTGTCAGCGTGACAGCCAGCTGGACATCGTCCCCCTCTTCAGGAGGGGAAGTTCGGGGAGGAAGTGAAAACGGAGGAAAGGATAAGAGTAGCGAATGCTGTGGAAGGTGTGTGTGTGTGTGTGTCTGTGTGTGGCAGGATGAGCGGAAATACGAAAATGAAGAAAGTGAAATGAAAGTATAGGAGCAAAAAGAAGAAAGATTGAAGGAAAGTATGACATACAAGGTGCTTTCAATCTTCCTTTTCCCACATTCGTCCTCTCCTTTTTCTTCTTCCGTAGCTCATCCCCATATCCTCTTTCCCTTTCCCCCTCTTACATGTCATTCTCATTTTTCACAATTGTTCTTCCGTCTAACTGTCCCTTGCATGTTTTTCCACTTCCATCCTCTTCCATCGCGTGTTTTTCTTTAACCATTTCGCCTCATCCTCATCCTCACCCTCTCCCCTCCCCTCCCCTCCCCTCCCCTCCCCTCTTCACTTGCTTATGCTCCGTGCAGCGGCAAAACAAAATTCCCATCATCACAGGCAGCAATTTTCAAAAACAATATGAGACACGCGGCATGCTGGAACCCCGCCCCCCCCCCCCCTTTCTCCCCCACTGTGTGCCTATGCAGATTGGAGGATTAATGTTTGTTCTGTTTGTGTGTGTGCGTGTGTGTGTGTGTGTGTGTGTATGTGTGTGTGTGTGTGTGTGTGTGTTTGCAAGTTCTACAATGGAAGAAAAATTCACAGTGCTTTCAGAAGGGTCTATGTTTCCACATGTGGAGCTGAGTGTGTCTGTGTGGGGGCACAGGCATACACAGGACAGGAAGTTCAGACTGGATGAAAGTGGGAAGGCGGATGCGGGGGGGGGCGCGGGGGGGGGGTTGCATCACTGTCTTTCCTCTCACCATCCTCTCCTCAAATATCAGTGGTTTCAAAGGATTGAGCTAAGCCGCCAAGTCCTCCTGAACATGGGCGACACCGATAAGAAATGGGATTGTGGGGCGGCGTAAAGACAGGGGAAAAAATGAGAGCATGACTTTGGAAGGAGAGAGTTTTACAGACCATGAAACAAAGCGATGAGGAGTACTGCATTAGCAAGATGTTCATTCATGTCCAGAGGAACAAAAAAAAACATGATCGCGTCACACTTATTGTAATTTGGAGTCAGGGCGAATTGGGCTGGTCAGCAGCACCAACACCATCGGTTTTCCCCGACATTCATTCCACTTAACACAACATGCGCAACAGTTTGTCAGGTGGTGTCTAGAATGGTGCAATAACACCCTGACTCAAAAAAATTATCACAAATTTACAGCAATGTGTTAAAGAGACAACAACAATTGTGTCCACATTAGAACACTAGACAGGGCCACAAACACAGCGTCAGACAGTGACTCACATTCACACCTACGAGCGGTTTATGACTCTTCAATTAACCCCCATAACATGTTTTGTTCTGTGGGAGAAAGCAGGAGCACAGAGGAGGGGGAAGGCAGAAGGTGCAGCTCTCCAGCACTGCATTATGTTGCATCTACGCTACAAATTAGATGAAAAATCTGGTATATTTCATATTTATTTAATAAATCTGCATCTTCATGATTTCCTGCCACGCTCCAATAAATACCATGAATGATATTTAGGGCAACTGGGTCAAAGATGTATGAATGTGTGAGCAATGGAAGCTCCAAGAAAATTATTATGGAACGAATTTTGTTGGCACATAAATACACTGGTTGGGAGAGAGACAGCTGAACATGAGAGATTTCAACTTGATAACTTTCTATCCTTTGATGATTAGTGTCTTCATGGCATATATAAGGTAAAATAGATTGAATTATATGTGTGGATATTCTCAGTCATCCAGGTCATCCTATATCTCAAGTAATTATAAGGTAGGCAAGTCCAAGTTGCCTCCCTTATAATTACTTGAGATAAGAGCTGCAAAATTATGGGAATTAACAGGAATCTTTAGCAAATTTAAACCAACTGCATTTACCTGGTCATATAGTACATGTCTAACTGTCATGAATATGGGCATGAATCTTTGTCATGATCAAACACACCAGCAGATATGACTGATTTACTGTATAAATGACACTGAGTTTTTGAACTGTTGAACATAAAAGGTTCATTTCACAGAACAACAAAAACTATGAATGGTGAAAGTATTCATTTAAATTTGCAGTATAACCGAGCTATATTGGAGATTTTCAAGAAAAACTTTAAGCAAATTTACCGCAAATGTTCCACCCCTTTGTGACTGTACTTGAGATATAGATTTTATTACACATGTGTTGACACAGATTACATGTTCATTTTAAGCGTAAAGAGATACAGTATATATAACAGTGGAACCTGTTTCATTACTTATCTGCCAGTTGGTTCTGTTTTACACATTGAATTTTGAAAAGTCGGAGATTTGCTCACTGCACATTAAATACAAAATGTTGGTGTAAGGTTGTTGTAACATTGAATTAATGCAGCAGCAAGGGGTGTTGCTAATAACCAATCAATGTCACTGATTGTACCATGTCCTTACCCTTTGCCATAAAAAGCTGCTGAGCATTAATGACAAACATCAGGGATTATTTATGAATCTCCAAATATTAGTACTTGCTTCCTGCACACTTACTTTGTCTGTGTCTGTATGTGTTTGTGATGCAGAGAGTGGGGCAGCGGAGACGCGCCTCTCGGTCCCTGTAGTAATTTCTTGGAAGGCTGGCAGCGGCGAGGTCGGCCGTGGGCTGCAGCCGAGCTGAACAGCCCTCACCTAGCCGGCCTGAGCTGCTGCTAAGCTATTCCCACAGTGAGATTCTTGGCCTGCGAAAAAATTCTATTTCTTTTGTTTCTCACTACAGGATGACTGCAAGGGTTTTACTTCAACCTCAGCTGCACTTGTCCCTCTTAAACACGTGGCCCCGAATGCACTCCGAACCTGTGTTTTTGGTTTTTGGGACAGGTGAGAACAAGCACACAGCGAGGAACCACTGAAATCTGTTCCAAACTTGCAGGGAAAACATTTGTTACCTGACACCAAAACATAAGGCATTTTAAAATGTATCCCTTTAATATTTTATATGTGCATGATTAAAGCCTCATATTGATAACTTTGATATCACCTCTGTAGTGCAGGAATCAAGCCATGCATAACCCAAATGTCTGAACACCTAAACCTTCTCCAAGTCCAAATAGAAAAAAATGTATTCCAAGAACCAAGTCCAGTTCATTCTCAAATATAGAAGTTACTTACAATGCCTTGGTGGACATGTGGTACGTGGTAGTGTTTCTGACTCCCTATGGTGCAAATCAGAAGAATGTTCCGGAGGGACGAGAATAGTTTTCCTTTTTTTGAATCCCCCATGTCTCTAAAGGCCGCAGTCGCAAGTCCAAATGCTGTACAAATCACAACAAAACTTTTTCAGTAAGACCATAAAGTAAATGCATCTATTTAACAAATTACACTTAACGTTACTTTAATTGCCAGAGTATAATCACAATTTATTCACATAAGAGATCTTTTTAATATGGATAGAAAACACTATCTACGTGGTATGAATTGGCTCAAGATTTATTTCACTGGTGTGTAAGAAGATGATGAAACTACAAGCCTTCATATTTCCAATCACACACACACACACACACACACACACCCACACGCGCGAACACATTCAGTGCCTCCATCCACAGGGTGCCCATCAAACATCAAATTCCACACAGCGCATTTAGCGAATGCTTGACACCTCAGTTCACTTATAGTGGTAAGAAATTTCATGGCTACAAATTAGCTAATAACTCACCGACTGTAATGAACCAAGGGACTGTCATGTAAAATTTATGCTGCATTTTCAATTGTGTGGGGGATTTTAATTTAACTACAGGAGAGAAAGGGAAGGGGGCGATAAAAAAAAAGGAAAGCAGAATTGGAAAACTGTTGCTGTCTGTGCACTTTCCGTGATATTCTTATCAAAAAATAGAACGATAGATAGATAAATAGATAGATAGATAGATAGATAGATAGATAGATAGATAGATAGATCACAGATTTAAAGGAGTGGTACCTACAAACACAAAATAATGTATAACCGTGACATTTGTTAGCCACGAACATGAGGGAGGAGCAAAGCGCACGGCTGGCCATCCTTTCAGCTGTGAATTATGGGAATTTACCTTCACGCCTCAGTGTGTTTGCTGCTAGTGTGCCTTTCGTATCTAAATCAAAGGCTGGGATCTGCAGCATCTGCACTTTCCCCTTCGCGCAAGGGCGTTCGCAGCACAACGCCTGATGATGAGTGACATTTACAGCAGGCACGGGCTCGGACCACCGCCGCCACCGCGCGCGCCGTAAACACACATAAACAAAGGTGGACACACCATCATCTGGGAGGCAAAGCCAAGTCATTGTGAAATAGCACCACTGGTGTGTTTTTTTTTCCCAGTTGAAAAAAACAGAAACTAAGAAACTAGCAAAACAATCAAAACATGTCATTCTGGATTATTTTCTATGATTCTTCGGAGGAGTCGAAGGCAACTACAGACACGTCGTCTTTGACTTGTCGGGTGTCCCTTCTATTAATGATTAGAATTGTTAATCATGTATAATCAGGCTTTAAAATGAGCACTTGCCAAATGCGTGTAAGAATATGTTTTGGCGAGTAAAATGATAAGGTCACTCGCCATTGGCGAGTATACATATGATTGTATTTGCGTTTCAAATTTCAAATTTGTCCCTCACTGTCCACCGTCACTCGACATTCATCAGACAGAAGATGAAACGTTTAGAAGCTTTCATTTTAAGGGTGCATATAGTGTTGAAAATAGATGTTGGGATTCTTTTAACAGTATCTGAAAACCTTCACTTATGTCTTTCCTCCCTAAAAAAAAACAAAAAACAGTGGGCGATAAGGTCGTGATCACGAACAGTTCATTGGCCAGTAAAAACATAAAATGGCCGGTAACATTTTGACCTACCTGTCATTGGCAGGTAGGCCCAGCGTTGCCAGACGTAAATGTATTTGTAGGATAATTTCACCCTCTGTAAAATGTACGATCAATAATGCCAGAAATCCCATAATGTACGATAATTTGACAAGCAAACACACTATAAATCCTGCACTGCACATTGTCTCAAATGCGTCTTCACAGCCAATCAATGCACGAGGCACAAGTGACGCATGACGTAGAACGGAGACACGTTACACGAAAAGAGCGCAGCGCCACAAAGGTGGGGGCGCTGTTGTGCCAGTGGCAGTTTTTTTCAGACGGTGTTGTTAGTTTATTTAATGTGTTGTTAGTTTTATTTCAAACTGCATTATCGACTATACTACATGTATACACGGTATGTGGTACTGTTTTACTGTAGCAGATTGTCCTGAGCGACGTCAAATCGTGAGTGTACGATCATTTTCCTCAAAATACAATCATTTTAAGCTTCTGGTACGATAGTTTTTCATTTCCCATCTGGCAACACTGGATATGTCAAAAAGTTAATTCTATACCTAATAACCAAATCCAAACCCACATATGTTTGGGAAGTAGGGATTATAGTTTTTGTTTTTACATCATCCTCCTGTCTGCTTTGAGTCGGAGACGAGTCAAAGACCTTCAAAAGTGGAATAAGGACTTGAGACTCGACTACACTTCCAAACAAAAAGGGATTATTCCTTCCCTTGTTGCCTGTCTGAGAAAACAAGGTCTTAAAGTTGCACGTCACTGTCCTCAATTTATGTGAATGTCTCAACAGGCTTTTTTTTTTTCAGCGTAAAAATCTGATGTCTTCCAATGTCTACTCCTGCTTCAGCATTTATTCTAATTACCGGTGACTTTCGGACGCTCAGTTTCTCCTTATCGGTTCGGTTACACGGCCCAGATAGAGGAAGGGGCCGGCGTTAATAGAAGCAAACACCTGCAGCCGAGATATCAGGCGGCCGTATATCCCGGCGTCCCTTCGTTAGACGCGTGCGGCGTTGTGTCAGTGACGGGCGGGACGGAGTGACAGCTGGAGAGTCTGGATTACATTTGTACCTCATTAAAAGTTGGGACTAGAGAACGCAAAAAGCCTCTGTTGACGCCGCTCGTGTGTAATTTCCATCTGCTTTCCAGAATCAATCATGTGAGTTAACATGTAGCCGACAAATAATGAGGGCATTATTTTTCCAGCGGAGCGACACACAAAAGGGATAAGAGGGATCCCTTTTGTTCGTTTTGAGCGCTTCTCGGCGAGTTCAGGGAGGAGCAAAAATGACAAATCCTTCTCCCGGATATATCATCGCTCTTAGTGTCACTGCGCTCGGGAAAATCCAGCCGTGACTTCTTTGTTTTCCGTCCCCCGGTCCGGTCCGGGATAACAGCCCCGATCAAAAGCTTAACCTAAGTCAGAGTACGAGCACATTACGCTCTCGTGCGTTGTGTGGGAGATATAATGAGGTTAGACCTTGTCTGTGAGACTGTCAAGACTTTGAGGATGAATTCCCGTGCATACTTATCTCGCTCTTGTGTCGTCCGTGCAAACCCATCCATTCACTTTTTTTTCTGCCGACGAGACGGACTGTCATCATTTCCGTCTCGGAGCTCGGGC
>CAESWR010001012.1:289100-304135 GCA_903171835.1 Mullus surmuletus
AACTCTCTTCAGAACAATAACTCACTTATTATATTATAGCGGTTTGCTTAAAACCTGCCACAGCCCAGTGCCGTGTCCCCAGCATTCTTTATTAGACTGAACTCATAATTAATGGTGATGTCAAAATCCAGTGCTGGTACACCCGTTTTCAGCTACAAATTATGTCTCAAAAGTAAAATGTTACATACCTGTTACATATTATTATATACGCAGTCTTTTCACACCATTTTTCACTTCGCATGGTTGGAAGAAAGTGGGAGAAGGGGAAGAGAAAATAGAAAGAAAGGGGGGAAAATGTAGGGAAAAGAAAATGTGTGTTTTTATGTACTGTAGGCTACTGTATGTTTGTACAAATTTGGCGCCACTAGAGATTAAAACGACCGTTCCAGCTCGTGGGTTAGTGATGGTGAAGAGGTTAAAATATAACCGTGCTAAATGCAGTAAGTAGCTTAAAAATGGTTAAGCAAGGTGTGAAATTGAAAAAGGGCAACTAAGTTACAAAAAGTCTTAAAAGGGAAGATTAGGACCACTTGAATTAACTCGCCTCTAATTAGATAATCAGTGTAAAGACGCAACCGTACAGTAACTGTAGATATTTGACACTGACAGGAAATGATAATACTTCATCTCTTTGTGCTCTTATCTTGGAGATGAAAACACTGGAAAAAGGGAGCAAACAAGAGGACGTTGAGACACAGAGGTGTAGAGTTTTAAGCCCGGCAAGGCTCAGTGGTTTGCTCGAGTCCCCCCCCCTCACACTGAAGGCCTGACTGCAGCTCAATATGGTAAGAAGTTAATGCCACCAGGGACCCGGCCCATTTGAATGCTCAGGCTTCCTTTATCACAAGCACAAGTGGTGCAGAAAAATTGCTCTGGATTAATTCTGGAGGCCCCGCAAATACACACAGCCGGGATCAGTGCTTGCAGCTTTCTTGTAGGTGGCACTTTTTAAAAAGTGGAGCTTTTTCAGATGCTTTTATAAATGGTGGGTTGGGCCTTCCCAGTGAAGCTTTGCCTTTTGGGGCTGTGCGGGGGTGGAGGAGGTGGGGGGGGGGCTCATGGTAATACAACTTAAAATGGTGTTATAAGACATAATAGCGCACAAGTACAAAGTGATAAGGGAATTAAGGCTTTTTTGGCACTATGGAAAACCAGAGTTTTCCCAATGTGAAGGGTTTTATCGCCTTGTTGGCTGAGAACTGTGCTGTGCCAGTACATATCACCTACAAATACTGCACAGGGCAGGATTTGGTGGTGTGAGAGTGAGATAGGAAGGGATACAGATGTATGGAGGGGTTTCTCTTGCTATTGGAGTTCTTTCAAGTATATTTACAGATGTCTACAGAAGACTGCACTGTGTAAAAACTCCCTGTTGTTTTGTTCACAGAGTTAAAACGCTTCTACATGGGTCTTTCATTTATCTAAGAGATCACCTACCTGGTACTGAATCCAACTTCTCATTCTGCCCTATGACATGTGTAACGATCTTAATAGTAAAAAGTCAAATAGGAGTGAATGGTAAAAACTCAGCTCTAAGACATGTACACTACCTTTTGAGTGATCAAAAGGATTCAAAGTAAACTGTGGTTGCATCTGCACAGTTTGAAGACAACTTCGATGAAGCTGATTTACTGGCTTTGAGCAACAATTGAATAAATAATAGAAAAAATAATTATTCAAAAAAAAAACCTTTTATATGTAATGTGAATTTTTTAGAAATAATATGTGAAAACAGTTTCAATCAGTTAAAATAGATGGGAACAATGTCCACAATTAAAGTTTTTAAGAGCTTTATGATGATGAATAGTAAGAATAAGATGAGTAAATAATGATTCTGGTGGTAAAACTTTACTTTGTCTGTATACAACTGATTGTTGACACTTTAATATGAATTTTCATATGTACTTTGACTGTTTGTTTGTTTTCTGTTTGTGTGTTTAAAGAATTTTTTTTTTAAAGGAGGAATTTGCAACAAGACAATATAAGTAAAGGAAATGTTTCACCTTTTTGAGCGGACGTGAAGTTTCTAAAAGACAGTTAAACTCTTTGTTGAGTAGCAAGGATGTTAAAATGTTAACTGATAATTAAATATCTAAATGATTGTGTCTTTAACTAATTATATCGGCCCAGTATTCATGTATACAGGCGCTTTAAATAATGCAGTGAAATGCAATACGATGGTTGACTCATAAACACACCAGTTCATTTTTGTCTGTCTCTTTGCCTCAACCACAACCACAAGAACACACATCACACACACACACTCAGGCCGACCGACAGACTGTGGCAGCACAAACCCAGCAGCACGCACACACACCAACACACAGACACCTTGCACTGGAGTGCTCTTTGAACACCAGTCTACATCAAGAGTAGTCAGCATGAATGCACACGCACATTCAAACAAACACACACTTCAGTAAACACAGACAATCATTCGCTCCCCCACTGCTGTGTCTCTTACACACACGCGCAAACACACACACAGCAATCAGCGTGGACATTCCCCTTCCCTTAATACTGATGATACCGTTTCCATTTCTGTGGAGATAGTGCTTTGTAGCTGTGCCGATATGGATTCTTATGGCCGACACACTCCATCAGCCAGCAGCTTGCTTCCAGCCATATAGCTTTGTTTATGTGGAAAACTATATTAAAGTGAATTACTACTGAGAAGTAGCAAAATCAAATATGTGGTGTGAGCAGGAGAAGCGACGGGGGAAAAAAAACAACAAAAAAACACATCAGGTTTCCCCATTCCAAAGTCATTTGCCCTTGAATGTTACCAACGCTGTTAATAATAAGTGCTTTTTATGATGTAATGGGGACACCAGGGACCTCCACCCAGAGACATCCGGGCTCCCCCGAGGTGAAGGATATGGAGACGGTCAGACCCGCAAACCGTCAAGGAAAGCAACATTTCACTCAACTTCCCCACCCTATGTTACTCCTGCATTTAATAAAAGGTCACGCTCACATAAGGACACGATTGTTGCACAGCAAGAGGTTCAGGTTCATTTCAGGTAGCATTTCTGACTCAAACACACACAAAAAACGGCTAGAATAGCACAACTACTACTATTGCTGCTACTAAAGAACTCTAAACCAACAGACCCAAACTCGGACATCGATCTGAAGCTGGAAGATCAAAGGGAAATTACGTTTTGTTAAAATGCAACGATTGGAGCCATGTTGGGTTACTTAGTTAGTCTTGTGGTCCATCAGATACGTCTTGCTCTCTATAATCACTTTTTGAAGGTCTTGGTCTCGGACTCAAAGGCATTTCTGTCTCGGCCTGGGACTGAGTGGACTCTGGATTTAGTATCCAGAGCGGCGAAGACCCCCACTGCCAGGCTGTTAGACTGTGTCCTGCTTCCCACAACAACCAATCACTTTCAATTATTTCCCCCAAGTTGCAGCCTCTGCCTTCTCTTCGATGTCCTCATCTCATTTCAGTCAACTTAGAAGCCACGATCAACTCACATCTGATTTTGGTATAGAAACAAAAAAGCCTCAAATGTTTAAAACGAGTGGAAATAACTGTCTATGCACCAAGCTACATGGATTTAGGTTTCTGAAGAGAAATACTAAAATTACAAGAGAAACTCGAACACCAAATGTTTGTGCTGTCGTGACTTGAACACAACACTTTATTTGTAAAATTCTTTGAGTCAAATTGAGTTTAAATAGAAATGTACTTAAAATAGATTCATGTTGACATTCTCATCTTTTTGGCATTGGTGGCAGTTGATGCTGGGACATTAACGCCCTTGTTCCCCCCTCCTCACCGACTGCAGAAGCATACTGCAGTGGGAATGCCTCAGAACCCTGCTACTTAGTGTAACTGGTCTAACTGGGCTTCCCCATTTTCTCAAAAACAACCTCTCACACCTCACACCTCTTGGCTGGATATCTGGCATGTGATGGCAGCGCCCCTCGATCCTCATTTTAGCAAGTTTGCTTGAGCTGCAGCTCCCATGGCGAGTGGTCGACCAAACACTGGCCAGTGGACACCAGTTTTAGAGAACTCAAGTTGAGTTTTTCCATGGTTTCTTCGTCTTCAGTGATGTAATCTTTTTTTTTTCCCACAGCCCATGAAGCCAACACTGGCCTCATCCATCATCTTTCTCCAATCCAGTGATGTAGATAAAAAAAGGGCAGGCCCAACACGCACCAGGCATGTTTTTCAATTTGCAATCACTTCAACAATCCCAAGTACAACATGTCTCACTGTCACTTCCTCAGCAAATGGTACTTATACATGAGATGCCAAAACATGCCGTCCCCCGAGGCCCTCAGCCCACCCTGCAACGAGCTAGGTAGGAACCTTTTAACGCCAGCTTAAGTTCCAACCTTAACAGCAGCACTCCGAGAACATCCACCTTTCATCCAGTTTAAAGGTTTCCACTGCAGAATTATTGCACAGTGGGGGTGTAAAAAACAACAGATCTGAATCGGAAATCCGGTTTTGACAACGTGATAAATGAATACACGGACCCCTGAATCGGTCTGCTTTTGGCATGAAGCAGCCGATGGCCCGATGACAAAGTTGTGAGTCGGTTTGGTGCTGCTGATGTGTCGCTCGCTCTCCCTGCAATAAACTCTGGGGGGACGAGGGTGAGTTTGCCTCTTTATGTTCTGTTTTCAGAAAAAAATTGTTCTGCTCATTGTTCTTTGATCTGAGGCTACACAGATCTCCAAAGGTTTTAGGCTCTGTTTTGGGCCTATAGTGAATTTGAATGTTGTTTGTTTTGCAGAGAGGCTATGCAAGGCTCTTACAGTGCAATATGTTGATTGATAGAAATTTAATTCACCAAAAGCAACAATTATATTTAACAAATAGTATTATGAGTGAACGATGATTGTCTACTTTAAAGAAGGAACTATTATATTGTTTCATACCCTGTTAAAGTGAACTGAATCGTATCGACATCCTACTGAATTTAATCGAATCGAACCGAGTCGTTCCAATCTAAAATATAGAATTCATGAATCGTCTCGTATCTCATGTATCGAGATACGTATGGGATCATCATGTATTGGAGAGATGCACACCCCTATTACACAGCATTCCATATTCTTCAAATATATCTTGGTCGTAAGCCAAAGGCTGCCAACCACGTTTGTCACAGAGAAAGTTGAGCAATCCCTCGCTTTCTACTGTCACACCTTTGGTTGCAGGGGGAGCGGCAATCGCTCTGAGACACTGCCAGAAACTAAGATCTCATTTATTCCTCAGTCCATCTCTTGGACGATTTCCAAGTTGCACAAATTCCCCAATGAAAAATGATAAAATTGGATGGAGGCTATGAGAACATCCATTTAAAGGAATTATCTACATTTTTCTTCAAAATAAATTCACTGCCAAGCCCTTTCAAACCACTTGCAACTTCAAACTAAAAATCAGATCTTCAGTTCACCTTGGTATTCAGCCAAGTTGGCACCTCATTTTGGTTCTCTCAGCTCATTCTAAAGTCTCCACAAAACTCTCAGGGTAGCCTGCTTGTGTACATCCTTGGTACACCATTGGTGCCTTTGAAGGTTTGTTTGTGTGTTTGTTTTAATTCTTATGTCTACCAGATTTTTTTTTGTATTGGAAGGGCTTATATTCAAAATCCAGTGTACTTGGACAAGGAAAATCTCATTAATGAGACTATTGTCCTAGAAGTAATGAAAAGGCCAGTAGGAGCCAGCAGTATGTAAACACATGTGAAAATACTCAATACTTCTTGACTCAGTCCTACGTATATTGTCCTGTTTCCACAAATAGAATGTGTCGGATATAGTGCAAAATAAACACATTCCTTCTCAGTGATTGAATATCCTCTGATTGTAATAAAATTTGAATTCAGAACGGTAAATGATCAGTAAAACATGTATGACCATGTAGGCCACATTTTACACCAAACATTTATGAATTATATTTCTACAGTAAATCAAAATGCTGGAAATCCACACCAAAATAAACAAAAAGTGGAAAAAAGGTGACCTTAATAGCCACGAGGAAATTAACAAGGGGAGAAAATAGCAGATTGTGTCCAAACAGCAGCCTTTGAACTCTGCGAGGTGTTTAGATGGGACACGAAGCCGCCATTTAGTAAATGTGTGTGATAGCAATCAAACAGTGTCGGGCTCAATTGTCCACTCCCATCAGGATGAGAGGACACGGTGAGGTGAGGGAGGTCTGAGGCTGCCGGGAGGGGGAGGGGGACGGGGCTCGGCTCAACACCAGCTTTCTAATCAGCCGACGGGCCGCCGTAATTACCTGCTACCATCTATTCCACGTCTGCCAGCCGTGGCCTTCTTTGAGCCACAGACAAACCCAGTTCATTTCAACTCGCGGGGCCACACACTGCAATTGGCAGAGTAAGTGCCGTTTGTTTCCTGCTCAGCCACTTTCTTTTTACCTGATTTGAAACTCAAGCTCTCTTTTTCCAACCCCCTCACACACTGACACGGAGCTCTTTTGTCTCCTGTAGATGTATGAGGGGAATGCCATTAGCTCACGGTACACAATCCTCCCCAACTGGTGGGAAATTAATGTCAGCGGGGCAGCTCACTGCACCGCGATCTGCAAAACAATGGATGGGTCTCAACCAAATTAAAGCTACATAAATCACAAGGTGTTTAAGTACGCATGCATGTGGCACCTTGCTGCATTGCAAAGAGTGATGAGGGGAGGGGTGTGGGAAGATGGAACGCAGATGGAAGGGTGTCGCAGTGTGTGGAGATTTGGAGATGTGTGGGCGGGTGGCACTAATGACGTTGGTATGCATCAGCAGTGAGGGAACAAGGAGGATAACTTATTCGTGCCTGCTCATGACAACGGGGATTATTCTGTACCCACTGTGGAGCCGCGTTATCCTGGCGACGCAGAGGAAATGGATGCTTTACTGTTCCAAAAGTTTATGGATATCCAACATCCCGAACATATTCACACTCCGAACCGAGTCTGGAAGTTAAGCCTGTGTGTGATGATGATCAGTGTCTCCATAGAAAATTAGAAAATATTATTTTCTAAAATGTATTAGAAAATAATAGAACAATCAGCCAATTGTAGTCTAATAGAAGAATGTTCATATATTTTTAACTTTAAAGTACTTTTTTTATATTAACTTTTTTAGCATTAGCATTAGTAGCTGGTAGAGCTCTCCATGCTTTAGCTTTAGCATTAGTAGCTGGTAGAGCTCTCTGCACTTAGCTTTAGCATCCGCATCTGATAGGACCCCATGCTTTAGCTTTAGCATTAGCAGCTGGTAGGGCTCTCCGTGCTTTAGCTTTAGCATTAGCAGTTGGTAGTGCTCGCCATGCTTTAACATTATAATAAGCACCAGGTAGGACCCCCATGCATTAGCTTTAGCATTAGCAACTGGTAGGGCCCTCCATGCTTTAGCTTTAGCATCAGCATCTGATAGGACCCCCATGCTTTAGTTTTAGCAATAGCAGCTGGTAGGGCTCTCTGTGCTTTAGCTTTAGCAATAGCAGGTGGTAGTGCTCTCCATGCTTTAGGATTAGAATTAGCAGCTGGTTGAGCTCCGCTCCTGTAGTGTTCGGTCACACCCTACCCTTGCTTATGTTTATATGAGGGGAACTTCACGCGCACGTTCATGCGTACAGGCGCTTGCATGAACGTGGAGCCAGAAACCAATCAAAACAGAGAACAATAAAGCTCAGACAACACCAACCCCCCGGGGAATTTGACCGTCGTGTGTGCTCAGGACGCCATGACTCCCCCTCACCTTTTTATGTGTAGGAGTGTTACAAAACACCAGAATCATTGTGGGAGACATTTTTATGTTGAATAGCCTTATTTCCTATTTGTGAATAGGCTGAACTGATGTCAGTTAGTTGCCGTAGTATATGTGTGTCTATGTTAATATTTGCATTTCCTACCATTTTTCTTTGCTAATTTGTGAATAAGAGTTATTTAGTTTGGCCGATGTTTAGTTACTGTTTTTGTTTGAACCCAACGCTAGCCATCAACACACACACATTAGTCCATACAAACCTTCAGTCATTCACAGCCATATTAAAAGACCTGCAAGCAAAACCTACAGCACGGTAAGAAAATGTGTGTGTTGAAGCAAGTCTTGGCCGGCGTCCGAATGACTTAAAGAACCACAAAGAAAGTCAGAACAATAAGCGGCAGCCATTTGATTTGCATATATTTCAAAGACCCATATCAGTGTCATTCTGACATTCGGTGTAATAGAGGACAAATCCGCAACACCGAGAGCACAATGGCTGAATAGCGATTAAGATTCAGCAGGCGATTTGGCCGGATGAGGAGCAAAGTGCCCTTAGTGTACACACAAAACCAGGAATCAATAAATAGTGACTATAACTGATATCATCAATACAACTCTGATGGTTTTACAAAGTTAGTGGTGAGTCCTGTGGTCAGTCATGTCCAATGCAAGGGACATTTTCTGTGATCTCTCTCCGGCTACTATTTTTTCCATTTGAAATAATCTGGGGCTCCACAATATTTTTCGTAGACAGTACTATACATTTTTTGTATCATTTTTCAGGGGCTCTGCTGCTGTCATAAAGGTGCTTGTGGATTTCTATCAGTGCTAAGTTGTATTCGGTGACTACCAATCAGGGAGAGGAGTTCACACAATGATTTTTGACTTTGGGTTCAAAAGGGATCGGAGTCATCCAGACTTTGGCTTTCTCTTTCTCTTCCCCTGAATGTACCTATTTCAGAAAGAAGGTCCTTGAAGGTCCTTGTGCAGTACGCTCTAACAACAGTCCTGAAAATGGCTTCTCATTACTTAAAAGGTATTTGGAGCAGCCTCTCAAATTACAGAAGGCCTGACAATTGGTAAGACCCCCGGAATTCATTTTCACCGAAAACAGAAATGGACAATTTTTAACTCTTAAATCGCAGGAAGAGGGAATAAACAATTTTTTTTGAGGAGGAAAAAGTGGTGGACAATTTTGTGGACTAAATTGTGGGTAGAAGAGCTTCACACAGGGGAAGAGTTCGTTATGGAGGAGGTGCAGTCTTTTTCAGACAGATTCAAAGTCAAAGATCAGTTGGGTCTGAACCGACATGCCTTTTCTCTCTATTCAAAAACCAGAGCTTACAATATTCTTAGAAACTGATAAGTAAACCATAGCGGTGAAGAATTAATTTCAGAGCAAACTGTTATCCTTGACAAAATACAGATTCACACAATGAATACATGCATACATACTTATTTTCTGCTTATATGAGAATTTATTATTCAGTTTGTTCATTCATAAATGAGCCCACAGTACTCCCATCCTAGTTGTGATACTGAAATAAGTCTATATATTAACATAATGGTGTCATAAAACATGAAATAAGAAAGAATAACCAAATACTACAGCACTTTCTCAACATGAGTGTTACACATGTTGCTCTTCATACAGCTTTTCATCATTCGCCATCCATCAACACTTACTTTTATACGCTGGCGCTGGAAGCTGCCATGCAGGGCGACACCCTGCTCATCAGGTCGGGCTTATTATCTCAGTCTCTTTGACATTTGCTTCCCGTCTGGGGGATGAAACTCATTTCTCTGCATTGACTTGATAATAACATGAAAAGTGGGCAATATTTTAAAAATTAAACATTGGGAAAAAAGAATAACTCACCGTTTCTGTACCTGGCACAAAATGTATCATTTAGCCAAACTGTCTTCGTTGAATGCTTACAAATATTTTTAAGGAAATGTATCACTTATAAAGTTAAATGATTAAACATATTTATCAATAATTCTTTTGTGTTTTAATCAGTGGATGAACTAGTGTTCATTTTGGTCACTTTAGCCAGGAATTGTAGCCATCATCGTAACCACCAGTGGCAATGTTTGTGAAAGGGAAGCCAGTGGGGGATCACGCCCAGGTTCTGTTTAGTTTAGACTGCTTGGGGAACGGCTATGGGCAGAAATCTGTCTCACTACAAAGTGAATTTAAATCATTTGTATTTGAATAATTTGTCTTGACTTGAATTTGAATTGGTTATTTTGAATGATTGCACTAAAAATCCAGATAACATAAGGAAACTGAATGTGTTGCTCTGAAGTTGCTTGGTTCCAACTTTTGTGACTCACACAACAAGAAGTAGCATTATTCCAAATTTAGAGCAAATGGATACTGTTTTTGTATATTTCTATTTCTATTTTATCGCATTCCAACTTCAAACCATTAAGTTAAATTTTCTATAATATTCAAAGTAATTTTTTGGAGCAAAGATTCCGACTGACCAATTCATTTTCAAGTTGAAACTTTCAGGGTCAAATTGACACCACTTTACTTTTATGTTTACATGTTTGCACATCAACTTAATTACACATTAGACCATTAAATCGTATATGATGAAAGTGTATAAGTGTAAAAATGCCACAGGGGGTATTACTTGGTCGTCTATCAGGAGACCATTTATGACTATTTTTCCCCAGCTCGAAAATCTGCCCGAGAACAAGATTATAAATTGTTTTTTTCTCTCTTCATCTGTTTCATTGTTCTTGTTTCATTCTTCATGTCGTTACACGTTTCATTTTATCCACTGATAGCGTCTTTCCACCAAAGTCTGCCTTAAAAAGAAACAGCCCACACATGTGTTCTCTGGTTCCTGCAGGTTCAGGCAGCAGTTTTATAAGACACGGTGTAATCTAATCACTATTGAGAAAGCAATTGCCTCCACAGATCTAACTCCATTATGGAGACTTTAAACAACCTTGTAATTCAAATACTGATGGCAAGGTGCAGTTTATCAGAGTCACTACAGGTTTCAATCACAAAGCTATGTAGTAGTCCAGGCACTGGGTTTGTATTCACATACTTTATAAAGTAACAATAAAATCATCAAAAAATGCCTTATCTATAAAGAAATGCAAAAATGATTTTCCATTTTAATATGCTTGTATATCCTTTATTTTATTAATAATTGCCATTTTAATTATGCCACTTAAGACCCCGCCACTCTTTCTCCTCTCAACCCACTCGCAATCCTGTCTTTCCGTTCTCTCCTCCCGTCCCTTGTGTATTTAGTGTCTGTCCATTTCCTCTTGGTCTTGTTTTGCCATGTTTATTATAATCATTCCCAGTATTTTTTTTCTTTCTTACGGCTGCTTAATTTTTTCTCAGCATTGTTTCCTCAGCCTAATCTTTTCTATTTACTTTGCCTACTTGCATTTTTGCATCCTCCATCTCCATGCAACATTACCGTGCCCAGGATTGGGGACTGCAGTTTCTGACTGCATCTCATTTATCTCTAATTGCTTTGACTCCCCTTCCCAGCAACTTGGAGGAGTGGCACTCTCTTAAAATGGAGAATTGCTGCACGTGCAGGAAACGCCTGGCAGTAATCCAGAGGGACTAGCCCAACTTCCACTTTCTTAACATTAGTCTTTGCATAGTATCACAGCTTCTCCCCACAGATGGTTGCTTTATATAATCTATCGATATAAATGTATCCACACTATCAAATAGTTAAGTATCTACCAGAAACTCTCCTACCACCCAGGCTCCAACAATGCTCTCACATTAGCCTCAGTAAAAGCAGAACTCTCCCTTTTTCTGTATATTGGGACCTCTAATCTAAAATTGAGGGCTAGGTGGAATTTTTCATATAGAATGAGCTTAAGTGTGTCCCGATACACCTTTTTAACTTCCGATATGATACCAATAACACTGCCTTGAGTATTGGCAGATACCAATATCGATCAGATACGATATCAGTACGAATCATACATACTTTTATTACTTATTTTGTAGTACGGAATGTTAGAAAAGGTTTTTACTCAAACAGAGAACATTAGTCAGCAACAGCGAGCGGAGAAGTGCTGGACAGGAGTCTGGAATGGACTGCTTATTATCAGAGATTATAGATGCAGGCCAATATAATCCGATACTCGTTTTTTTGCTGATATCGGACCGATATCCGATATCACCCCTAATTCACCTATTCAGTAACTGATGAGATGTCAAAAGTCTCTTATTGGGTCTATCATTGGGTTGATCCTGCCATTGAATCTACCATTGGGTCTACCTTGTGTCCTTCTGCCGTGGGACACTTTGCTTAGCTTTTCCATTCTTTGTGGTTAACTTCATTCAGGGGGGCGGATGGTAGTTTGAGCCTGCTTGTCTCATTCAACTCCCTCCAAACACAATTCTACCCACCAAAGGCCTGTAGGTTTCCATGCAGGTCTCGACCAACCTCCTGCGATATCTCCCCAACCCTGGTCCTTTAGTCCTTGGCTGGTCTGTCCAAGCATTTCTGCAAGAGGGCCGGGGGCTTTGTTCGCTATGTCCTTGGGGTTTGATCTGTAGTTGGACGAAATGAATAAAAGGCAGAGGAGAAAGAAATAGCCTTCCATTGCATTGTCTCTCATGTTCCTTCCTCTTGTGCCAAGTAGTCATAAAGAGTCAAGTGACTGGTTCTATTCCTAAATGTCTTTGTTAAATCAAGGTTTATTATTGCCATAAATAATTTTTTGATCATGTCATTTTTTAATCTTTATTTTTACTTTGTTTTCCTAAAATATGCACTACTGGACCAAGAGATCACCAATATGACATGATCCAAATGCGCCAGAATGTATTGATAGAAACACTAAAAGGAAAGAATAGAACAGAAGAGAATCCTGTTTTTTATCCCACAGTGTGGAAATTGCAGTGCATGTATATACACTGATAGAATAAAATACTGATAAATAAAATATCGCAATTGTATTTATCAATACATGAATATTCCACAAGTTAATTATTGCACATAATGACTTTTTATTCCATGAAAAAGAGGACAAAAGGAAAAACAAATATTGCACAAAGACTATACTGTATATGGGAACATACTTCAAGGGAGAGATTCTTGGCAATGCCAATATTCAAATGTAAAATTTTGCTAATGACTGAAATCGGCGCTGCCTTGCTAAAGTGCCCAGGAATTGTAGGTTATTTGCACATCTTTCTTTTTTTTGAAGAGATGGCCAAGAAATATCTTGGAGCAGTTAGAAAACTGTCCAGCTTGAGCAGCATGTCAACGCAGTTTCCAGTGTGACCATGTTGCTGTTTGCTTTGTGATGAAATGCACAAGAATAGAACCAAAATACAAGTCATACAAGCAACAAAGATGTTATGCACAGGACGCCACAGAAGAAAGTCCATTTCTCATGTTCAGCGTGGCCACTGTGTGAGCTGTCTACGGTATGATCACAGCTCCATCTAGTGTTATCTATTGAGAAGTCATGGATGATGTCAAATCAACAACTGTAACAACAATTTGCAGTCGTCCTATATATGTGTTTGTTTTTTTTCTCCATTCAAACATATTCTAATTTATTCAGAGCCAAATCATTACAATAGTTATTTCCAGGCACTTTAATATGGAACAGTTCTTGGCCAGTCTCATATTTACATACATTTATGACATAAACTCTTATCTCAAATGTATTGTCATTGTTATAATTATCATCAATACATCTATTAATTCCCACCCAATTTATTTGAAAAAATCCAATTACTCACTTGAAATGAATCAAAACTAAGTGAGGAATGCAGGCTTGTCAATCCACAATATGAAAGTGGAAGACTACAGATAATTACTTCATCTGTAATGTTACAGTATGCAATTACACTGACCGTTTTATAAATAATCTAATTTCTGAACAGTTATAAACAAGGTTTTTGTACAACAAGCTAAATGGTCTTATGTAAAAAGGTTTCTTCTGTTCTTATCACTGGAGTTAGGAGATTAAGACACAAATACACTCACAGATTCATCATTAAGAGATTGTTTTAAATCAATATGTAAACACGTGACATAGAATAAAAGAAAATAGAAGAAATGTTTGTGTACAGAACAGCAACGTACAAGTTCATGTCTAGTACATACTTGTACATGTAGAATTATTTAGGAAATCATTAGCATAAAATACACATATTCTGGTAAAATATTACTTTCAGTTTTCTTTTACGATATCTACTAATAAATGTTATTTCATTCATTTATGAACAAAGAAAACAAAATGGTAAGAATTATCTGAGCTTTGCGAAAACTCAATCATATTTAGATTATTTGAATGAGAAGCAGTTGTGATCTAATGTAACAGGGTTGTTCTATGCACTGTTTTGATTGTTGTGATTATGTTCTTTTTTTTCTATCTTTCTTTTTTGTGTACAGTATGTAACAGCATACAGAGCAGATTAATATCATTCATGAAACATATGGACTAGTTTGGATTTCCTTAAGAATCTCGTGACAACCGCCAACGTTCATTCAGCTCACCAAAATCACTCCGAGATGTGTGATATACACAAGCAGTTGGTGCATAATCTCAGTGAAAATAAATGGGACCCCTACGAGGAAAATTGCAACATGACTCTTGTATTGACTGACAGGTCTTTTCACAAACCTGGACTGGGAAGTTATGCAAGCATGCCTCCTCCTCCTCTCGAGTGAGTTATATCCCTCTTTGTACTTCCTACAACCCTTAAATAATCACATGTTTGATTTGCGTGCAATGTTTAAGTGAGTTTACAAAAATTTAATGATAACTTTTTTTATCCTTGAAATTACTACCTACTGAACTTGAAATTCGAAATTAAAAAAAATCCTCATACAAGAAGCATGAAAAGAAGTGCAGTGGCTGCATAAAGTGAGTAAAATTAAGTCTATTACAGTGAGCTTGCATCAGAGCAGAGCTGAAGAATGGCCCGGTCACCTTTTGTTTCCAGCCAAGGCTTTGAAATCTGCTGAAGGGCCCAGCCAGTGGAGCATATTATACAGCCACATGCTGCCTATCTGGGATGTGCTGCATAGTAAAAGACCAATCCTGCCTATAGCGTGTACACCTCTCACCCCCACCCACTTCCCCTTCCTTCCCTGCTGCATCCCAGTCTGGGCTCGCCTGCCGCCGCCACTGCAACTGCTGCTGCACCGAGAAGGAATTTACATTTTAATAGGCAGAGCTGTTCACCGTCTCCGAATGAGGGTATGTGTTCAGGCGAACAGCAGGAAACGCAACCAGCTGCACAAGTTTCCAATGAACCCTCCAGAC
>CAESWR010001013.1:5041-18022 GCA_903171835.1 Mullus surmuletus
AAGAATATGGCCCTTTCGTCTCTGGTTCGTGTTTTACTTCAAAGAGACTCGGATTTGACAAAGGACTTGAGTCGCTGTTGCTAAATCAGCTCTGCCAGTTTGTTTTCCCTCTCGGTTATCTGCGTGTATTTATGGTCTCTGGGCGCTGCCTCCAGCAGAAGGCCGTACAGCTGGACGCATAAACATCCATTCTCACTGCCGAGACAGAATTTATACCTGCCGCACCACCTGGGCACCTTTGCGAAGTTTTAAAAATTCGGACCCCGGGCCGTATTTATCACTAAATGTCAGCCCAGCTGGCCTCTGGGAGACTAACAACCACCGAGACATAAGAAAATCCTTCAAACAATACGCATTTCCCCCCAATTAATACATTCTGTATTGACGGAGCCTCTTCGCATCGTGTCTGATATCGATTTGGCCACTCGTTGGGGACGGTTAATATTTCTAATCAGAACGGTGTGACTGACTAATTGACCTGCTGGTTGACTGGCTGCTGCTCATCTGGCTGATGGGAAGTAGCGGGTAACGCCACAGCGCACAGGAAACTCCATTAGCTGAGTGGATTAGTGTGACACGGAGCGGAGCCGGCATGTGATCACTGACTAACTGGCTGTTTACCTGAATGACTGACTGGCTGAGTGTCTGACCCGCTGATATACAGAGTGACTCACTCTCTTCCTGCTTCTTTTTTTTTTTATGACTCCTGTATTGCTGCCTGTTCTCCTGCCAGGCCCGATTGTTTTTCAGCAAGAAAGGAGTCATAGCTCACCTCCATTGTTTAGCTTCTCACTGACACGTCCAACTTGACCTCGATGAACTAGGTTTCCCAGAACTTAGGACGTCCGTTCTCCTGCTGCTAACTAAGACTTTAAGTGCAATTATCGCATCATACTCTTAACCTTTCAACAACAAAAGTATTCATGGTTTTTCTCTCTTTCATAGACTGAAATTAGTTAATTGTCCCTTATTGACTCTTTTGGACCAAAGTAGATGTAAATTAGACCCGCCTCTTTTTTTCTTTTCCCACAGTCTCACAAACTCCATATGTACAAATCTCCAAATAAAAATCAAATAAGATAAAAAGTGAGGTTACAAAAAAGAGGATATTAGTGTGAACAGTCAAGACTTTTATATGATGAGACCACTGTCAAAAATTCCACAGAATAGAGGGAAAGGAATAGGACTTCTTGAAAAGCCTAGATGGACAAAAACTTGTATTTACATCAGTGTTTAGAGTATCTTTACGTTTTGAATAATAATAATAATAATAATAATAATGATAATACTACTACTACTAATAAGAAATTGTATTTATAAGCGCCTTTTAAGTACACAAGAACACTTTACAGATAATAAAAGAAAAATAATACAGCAATGAAAGGACATTTTAACAGCAATAGACACACTAAAACATGATAAAGTCAGGGGAAATATAATCAAATAGAACAAGTTATTCATACAAAGCTGCTCTTTAGAGAGACTGCAGGGGTTTTCCAGTCGACTGGCTAACAGGCACCACTCAAACTTTCCTCTGTCTTCCGCGCACGCGAAGAGACGTCGGCGTTGTCGCAGAGGAGGGGCCCGATGTGCCTCAAAGTCTACAAGAATTCAACTCATTTTAAGATGCGTGACTAATCACGTTCCGCTGTTAACACGCAATTAGTGTTGATTTTAAGCTTGTTCATAAAAACTCCCGTATTAGCATAATGAGCTCCATATGGCTGCGCGAGCCGTACTGGCAGCGAGCGGGGATTGTACTGGGAGGCCGACCGCTGGGAGAGCAGAGAAGCACTCGCTCAACAGGTATTCAGACAAATCGCCCGCAACGGCGGATTTACAGCAACAAGTATTGTCGATACCAATATAATATAACCTCGAGCAGGTTTGGCTCTCCTTGCTGTGAGCTCGCCGGTGAAGTTACACTGCAGATCACTTTGTGTTATGGAAGAGCTTATCTCCGCGCGAGGAGCGGGGGGGGAGATTGTCCAGAGCCCGCCGCTCTGGCAGACTTAAAGAAAGCCCTCGGTGCTCGCAAGGCTTCATGGGAACGCTGCTGCCGAGTCTGTGAGTGCTGCAGGCTTTCCAAACCCACGGTTCTTCCGGTCCGCATGGGGCCTTCAGTGGGCTTTGCGCAGACTTCTTTCTGGACAGTTCACTTTGGGGGGGCGAATAGAGCATCATGTAGCCTGGAAATATGGTTCAGCCACCTCGTTATATAGAAATGTGTAGGAGCGCGGGCTGGAGCGGCGATCATAATGCGAGAAGTCCAAATGTGAAAAATGTCTCGCAGCGAAAAGAAGGCCTTCCCATGTGAATGATATCCAGATTTGAAGTCTCGTGTTCCTGCAGCCTTGAAAAGATGAGGACGAACTGTGCCACTGACAGCGCTCTCACTCCCACTATCTGGTGCAATTAACGCCAGATATTATCATGAGCAATATTACACCCATAATATGTATCATTACATTGGTTAATAGGTGCAATATTACTTTTTACTATCTTTCATTATCACCGTTAGTCTTGAATGCAGTGTCTTTGCCAATATCATTTTCTCCTTTCTTTTTTTCATTTTGTCGTTTCCTATATGTCACAGAAAATCCTGATTCACTTCTACAACTCTTCGTCTATGAGATTTTCTGTTATTTACTTTTGTCTGCTTCCCCGTGTTCCCCCCTGTTGGATTTATTCTCACTGTTACTTTAATTTTGGGATAATTTCTAGCGCACAAATTCGATTCAGGGTAGATGTTGACAAGAAACGTGTGTGACATAAAATGAGGCAGGCAATGAGCAATATTCAAAGAGTACTTATAGCTTGAGTCAGATGCACTCAATACATCCATCATAGACATACAACAAATGACAACAACAACTGCAGAAAATCGATCACATGGACGGAACTCCAACTAACTGCAACCTTTAACTATTTAAAAATAAAACAATCAATATAACCTTACGTGATTGATATTGATTGAAGACTAAATCACTGACTAAAAGCTTGAAATCTTGCAAAACAAATCTGCGTTGGTTTGCCAGGAGCTGCGGTTTCAGAGCACAAACCTGCAAGAGTGTTTTTTAGGTCAGAAGTAGGAGTTCTAATAATGAAAGTCATAATTTAACTCAGGATAACCGGGACTTACCGACTGCCTGCCTCTTTCTCGCTCACATGCGCTAACACACACACACACACACACACACACACCTTCTTCCACGCACAATGACACAGTATTCATTTCAATCTCCTCAGGAATCTATATTGGCTCCATCCTTCTCTCTAATCTCATCATCAATTACTATTTCGCACTCATTCTCTCTTTTGTCAGTGGCCTTGTCCTTCCTCGCTGTGCGTCTACACGGGGCGGACGCGGTGAGACTGGGCGTACACGTGACACTCATAGCAAAAGGCGCTCTGATTGGCCGCCCTCCCGTGGGAGGCACCCAAGGCTGCTTTGTCTGGGGTTTCTTTGGCTCACAAGCTTCTGAAATAACCGCTTCGTCTGGACACTAACACATGACATTTAAATACATTACAGGAAGCGATCACCTCTGCATTAATCAATCAGAAATCATTAATTCACAAGGTATGGGGCACGAATACTTACACTGGAGTCTTTAGGGGAGACCACACCTTCTTACAAAGCATGTATATGTATGAGTATATGCATGTTCTCACTTAAGTTCAGTAAGTGCAGCTGCTGTGGTCAGCAGAGTTGGAGGTCGACTGATGAGGGTTTGATGAGGAATTTGAAACAGATAACTTCATTTGTCCAAGGACTCCCACTGCACTACTGCCACTGCTGGTAACCATTAGCTAATGAGGCTAATGATCCACTCAGCAGTATTTTACTACCACCATTGACCTCTTTGTCTCTTTCTCCGTCTCCCAGTGTGTGCGTCTTTTCCTTTTTAACCTATAAGGTACTGGACAAGATCTGCACTCTCTCGGAGCTTTTGCCACTTTCTGCACTTGTGGTGGAAGTGTGAGAATGTTTGGATGCTGAAAATATTTTCAAATAATTCAAATATTTGTGTGCATCAGTGCAAAATGTACTTTTGGCTTTATATTTTGTATTTAAAAAAGTTGAGACTGACCACAGTTGACAATAAGAAAGGCCATTCCAGATGACAGGAATTAAACTAAAGGAGCCATGTTGATATCTTATTTCTAAAGATAATATTGTATGAATTGCTTTGGGCACCCCCTCCCTTCTACTACTAGCATGCATCATTTATTGATTTTGACAATAAACCGTCCACAAAACTAACTGTTGCCCATACAGCAATGATGCTGTTTAATCAAATAATGTTCATTATGTCTATCGTTTTACTATCGTGTTTAGTAGATTCTGTTGTATCTTGACACTTGGCTTAAAAACAATGGATTATGATATTTTAATTGAAATATCATTCTGTACGTTTTGGAATCAAATATATATCCAGCAGGGAATGTTTACACACGAGGTGAAACAGTCAGTCAGTGATGTTGGCCTCCTTACCCGGACAGGGCTGCACATTACAGTCCTGGTATTCGACAGGTGACCCGCGACAGGCGACCGGGGCGCTCTTCCCCTCGGGTCCGGCACAGGACCGCCGACGAGTGCGGTAACCTTTGCCGCAGCTCTGAGAGCAGCTCGACCAGGTCTCCCATGACGACCAGCCGGCACCGGCCACTCTCACCACTGGGGTTTTCAAGAGCTCCTCAACAAGGGCTGAAAGACAAAAATGAACGTTGCATGTGAGGACATTCTTTAGGTCCTAAAAGATTAATTTGGTTGTCTTGCTCAGTGATTTGTTGTCAACTGAGGCTATCATGTGTCAAAAAAAAACAAAAAAAAACCCACATATTTTCCACTCAGATCTTAGAATGTTTGATATGCGAAAAAGAGCTCATTTCAAATTATAAACATCCGTTGTATTATTTGTATTTGCCTGCCGTCTCATTTGTCCTCAGACTCTCTTTCTACAGCGTGTGGGTTATTTGGGGTTATTCAGCTGTTTGCTGTCCCCAACGCGCCATCAAGGGAAATGTTTTCTCTCCTTCTCTGTGCGTTCGTCTTATTTGTCCCCGCGGCTCTGATGCAGCCCGAAGCCACACACCCACTTCAAAGGTTGCCGGTGTGAAAGCGAGCCCATCTGCAGACATCACACCGACCGAGCGGCATCACGCCGGGTCAGCCACAACACACGCCTCCGCGCACGGCAACATAGCAGGTGGAGAAGGAGGTGGGGGACCCGCAGTCGGCAGGAACCAGTTATAGAATAGCTTGTGCAGGGTAACATTGAGATAGAAAGGGGCCGATGTCAAGTTTCAACACCTGGCTGCTCCGCCGCTCATGTAACTTCATCACTCAGCCGCTCAATCTGTCAGTTTCAGACACAGTTAGCCACAATGTTGCAGTCCAGCGGAACAATTGGATAAAAATATAAAGAAACTTGAGATCAAAGCCGCTGATATACATGCACGCCCATCAGACTTGAGAGTCGGGGGAATTCAAAAAACGGCCTGTAACGTTTTCCTGACTTTGCCAGCAGGCATATTCCTCCGTCTGTCCTCAAACTCTATCTGTATCTCTCACGCGTCCCTCAGTTCTCTGCTGTCGGTGTTTCATCAGTTTGTCAGAGTCGATGCGGCCCCCCAGGAGGCTGACAGGGGGAGACAAGTAATTGATTCAGCTGAGGGGGGCCGTGAGAAAGCCACCAGCGGAGAGCGGCGGACTGTGACCCCCTTGCGCGGCTTGCCCTCAGTCAGTGTCTATGCAGAGAGCGCTGGACTGTGACTCTGTCACTAACAGGTCTAACAGGAGGGCCCTTTCAACATGTCACGCTCCCACTGAGAGAAATTTTACCACGCCGCTGCCTTTTCTCTGTGTTCACACAGGAGGCGTGTGCGTGCCTTGTTTGGTAACCTTTTGAATTTTTCTGTTTTGTGGAAACACTCAGCTGCTATTATTGTTATTATTATTATTTATTCATTTTTTTAAGACACTAGAACTTACGACGGAGTATTAGTGCCCTGTTGAAGAAAAATAAAATCACAGACTTCGAGAATAGAGTCATAATTTACGAGAATAAAGTAATACATTTAGGAGAATAAGGTCATAATATTACAAGTATAAAGTCATAATTTTACGAGAAAAAAGGGTTGCATCCATCGATAACCCTACAGTCGTCCCAGCCATTTCCTCCAAGTCGGTCTGCTTTCTTATGCAGAGAAGAATGCATTTCCTTATTCATATTCATTCATTCATTCATATTCTTCTTAAAATCCTGATACCGATGACAAGGTGATGCTGATGCCAAGTATCTCCTTGTTTGCGAAACCTATACTGAAGTACAATTCCAAGAAATGCTCCACGGCTCTCATTTTAACAATTCTCCTCTAAAACAGGAACATTTACGTACATTTACGACTTTCTTCTCATAATATTATGACTTTATTTTTGCAAATGTATGACTTTATTCTTGTATAATGACTTTATTCTCGAGGTCTGTGATTTTTTTTTTCTCGATGTGCCACAAATACTCCATCGTAAGGAATGATGATGTCATTTTTTGCTTAGTTTTTCCCCAACCTTTTTTATTTGTATTCAATAAGATAGAGACAGATAGGCAGCAGGGAGAGAGAGACCTGCAATTGGGGTTCAAATGCAGGGCCGGTCATACGCTTTTTGAGCCCTTTTGAGGTCTATTAACAGAGAAGCACTCCGAAGTCTCATCGTCTGAAATAATAAGTCAGCATTCATAGATTCTTGAAAAGATAACAATGAATGGTAAGTAGGTACTCAGTTGCTTTCACTTGCACAAGGTCCAACCAGCCAGTGAAACAGGAGGAATTGTTGCATGGAGATCAGAGAAGGCTTTTGAGCTTTGCTTTGATAAATGTATGAAAGCAAAAAGCTCCCAAACTTGCAGCTGGAGCTTATTCCAAAGCAGAGGAGCAGAGCGAGCAAAGGGTCTGTCCTGTAGCAACACTATAAAGGAGGTAATGGAGTATAATGGGGTAATAAGGATGATAGATTTTCACGTCACCCGGTGATGGATTACTGGGCAGGCCAGGTGGTCAGAGCCACTGTGTAAAGTAAGATTTCTCTTTGCGAAGTGACAGCAGGAAAAAGTTATCATAAGACGATGTTCACTCACAGGTTGGACAAAGGGAGGCTGTTTTTTTTCATTTTGGATCCAAAACATATGACAGTAGGTTTAGTAGTGACGTCACACTGTGGGAGCAATCTCAGAAAACAGGAAATCATTGTATCTGACCACTACAATAAAAACATTGCAATTTTGTGAATAATATCAGCTGCATCTTTAGATTTGTTGTTCTTACTGCGATCCGAATTATGTGGAAAAAAAGAAAAAAAAACATTGCTTTAGTGGAATTATGTTTTAAGTATTACATCTGAGTAAGATTATGTGATTCAGAGCTCTTCAAATAAGTCCACATAATATTCAAAAGCGAGGCAAGAATGCTGCAAAACATGAACCCTTTTGTTCCAAAAAATGTTCCAAAGCTGTATCTGCATGAAATGAAGTGCGCATTACCATTTGCAACCAATATTGTGCTCTATGCTCCATTTGCTGCAGAGGCTGCCTTTACTTATTTTCAATTAAAAAAAAAGGGAAACATCTTAAGTTGCCTGAACTTTTGCATACAGCTGCAGTTGCTGTTCAGTTTAAAATTCACAGCTTAGCTTGCTCTTTTCTTTGTTGGTTGTACCCTTCTCTGTTGCCCCTCATTTCCAATCTGCTGCTGCTGCTGCTGTTGTGAGCGGTGGGTTGCCACGGTGTCGTATCAAACACAAACTTACTGTCGGTCTCGCAGGCGGCCGTGCCATCGTTGGGGCAGAAGCGCGTCTCCACCTTCCTGCGTCCGATCTGCAGCTCGTGGGGGTCGGACAGGTGGGCTCGGCACATGTAGCGCATCCTCTGCTCCTGGCGAGCCCCTCCCTGTGTCACGTTGACCGGCATCCAGGGGGTCCAGGGAGTGTTCCTCTTCACCTCGGGACACGCCTCCAAGTTGCAAGCCTTGTACTCCTGCAGCAGCGAGACAAGTGGGTATATTGACCTGTCCAATCATTACATTCTATTATGATATTATACCAAAAATTAAGGCCACTCACTCATGTTGACCCATTTAAGGTTAGGAGAGTAGGTTAAAAAAAAACAACCCAAAACTAATTTATTTACAGTCCTCTGCCCTTGGAAGTGAGCAGAGGTCAAGACACTCTCTCTTGCAGTGTTTTCCTACCAGCGCACATCCCGGGCAGCTGTTGCCGTTCTCACATGTGCGGACCCGCGAGTGAACGCCTCCCCCGCACTCGGTGCTGCACTTAGTCCACGAGCCCCACGGGGACCAGAAGATCGGCTGCGGACAGGAGACGCCTTCATTGCAGAACCTGCGGGCACAGTGACGGCAGGAGAGGATGTGAGCACTCTGACTGAGAGAGCAGACCAGCCACTGCTGCAGTCTGACATAGTCATGGTCAGATTAGCTTTGCTTTTTGCATATTATGCATACTGTATTCAATTCAGACAGTCCGATATGGCGAATGACTACTTAAAATGATAGAAATGTGTTGGTACCTTGAACTACCATCAGTACAATTCGTACATTTGCCGTATAAAAGAAAACCTATTGGCTAGATATGTAATTGCTGTGTGCAGAGCCCTTACAAATGTACATAGTTTCCAAGGGAACTCTGACGTCTACTGTGGTAAAAAAAAAAAGACCATGAACAGCAAAATTTTGTTTCAGCAAAATCTAACTCCCAACCAGATTGGCAATCAATCACTGACAAACATACAATAGTATTAGTCTTAAGTATTTCAATGTGAACTTAAGAGTTCACAGGGACGTTTTTGTCCAGGCATTTTTTGACCATTTTGAAGCTAAAAATCCCCCAAAAATGTTAAATATGTATCTTTCAGGCCAAAGCTGATTTACAAGACTGACTAATTTAAGTTGGTAAATATTAATATATGATATTTTTACAGCAGTTATGTGGAGGGAGGTGCTTTTTGTACCAAGGAACTAATAATAACAGAGTTATTGCAGAAAAAAATAAAATAAGAATGCCAAAAGTCAATGTTGGAGCTAGTTGTTGGCCCATCTGAGGCTCTAATCATAATAATATTAATAAAAATAATTCTATTGTATTTTTGTTTGTGTTTTGTATTTTTTTTTTCCGATTAAAATACTGTAGTATTCCATAAACAAACTGGCATTTAGAGGGTTAAACTCCCCCAAAATAATCAATATTTGATATAACATTTCAGGCTGAAGTTGATTAAAAAGTTTGAGTAATTTAAAGTGAAAACATTTTTTTACAGCAGTTAATAGAGAGGGGACATTTTTAGTTCTGATGGATGATTGAGAACGTTTTTTTAAGGAACTCTCAGGGGTTAACGGGGGGGGGGCACAGAAGCATAAGCATCCAAGTCTTCATTATTTTTCGGTGCGCAGATCGAGCAGACAAATTAGCAGCGAGGTGAGGAGCTGCAGGTGACAACCTGTCAGCGAGGCAACCATCTTGTTTCACTGTCCCCTGCTGTCAGCAGACTCGCACCCAGCGCAGCATGAAATCAGATCACGCTTGATTGGAAATGATGGGAGAGGCCGACGACTGCCCCTATTTCTTTGTCACCTGTCGTTACCTGTAGCATTAAAGTGAACTGAGCAACAGATATCTTCATTTCAACCTCGATAACAAAAGTGATGATTTGCTCTCACCTCTCGTCTCTGCTCGGCCCCACACACACACGGCCGCCATGTCTGGGAGAGGGGTTGTTACAGGAACGCTGGCGCAGCTCAAAGCCCGTGCCGCAGGTTGTGCTGCACTGTCCCCATGACGACCAAGGCGTCCAGCCTCCATTTCTATGGCAACAGACATATGGGCGACTATTAACACACCATTTCTCAATGCTTCGAAATGGCCCTGTGCGCTTTTACAATGATTTTTCTCACTGGGTGTTATCTGAAGTGGAAAAGGGCAAAACTGCTGCACGGATGTGTCTAATCATTTCTCTCGTTCAGAGCATCTGGAAGGAGGAATGCAAACACACGGCAAACTCATTCTGCAAGGGGAAACATTCATTCAATTTGCTTAAGTGCTTTGTTCCTGGGTAACACTTCTCATGATTTAATTGCCACTTCCTGCAAAAGCACGATTGAATTTCAACACTCAGGATTAAATCTGGCATAGCTATCCGCCAGGATGAAGGTGACTGAGCTCTTTGTGTCGTTTCTGCTCTCTGAGACACTGATTGGGCTGGTGGATGAGAGGTGTCACAAGCTGAGCCTTTCCTAACAGGTTTGCTCAGAGAGGTGATATGGAGTCTGCGCTCAATTGGACCAGACTCATTTGTAAAATAGTCCCCTTAAGGCGCTCAATCATTCAACTTTGGTATGATGGCCACTCCCCGAAGCTCAGTTAGTGGCCATCTTTTTCCTAAAAATGCTGAATATTTGTATTATGAATTATTTATTATCATGCACTCTTTTCATGCTCCGATGCCTCACCAGCAAAGCGTGATTATTTGCAAGGCGGTGTTTGATTAGAGCTCTAAAAGGCAAGAAAATGCATCAGTGCAGCAGCTGAATAGATATTAATACCAAAAAACATTTGAAATGTGTGTGGATTCACATAATTTCTGAAGCACTGCAATTTAATTGTTACATTAATCTTCCAATATAGCCGGTTATTACCTTAAAATTAGTCATTGTGACAATACTAAGGGTATCCTGATACAACTTTTTTCACTTCTGATACAATACCGGTATTGCAGCCTTGAGTATTGGCCGATCTGATCAGATATCAGCACGAATCGTTGTCGTACTGAATGTTAGAAAAAGCTCAATCATGCGACATTACTCAAACAGAAAAATATAGTCAGCAACAGTAGGCTTGTAGAGAAACGGGCCATTTGTTATTTACCAATGGCTTACATACATACCATTATTGGAGATTTTAGATGCAGGCTGATATAATCCTTCTATGCTGATATCGGAACTGATATCAGACATCAATATCAGACTGTGACACCCCTAATACCAGTGTCTCACACACACACACACACACACACACACACATCAGTGACAGTGTTCTTACCGTGAGCAGTTGGAGACTTCAATGGTGGGACCCTCGCAGTTCTTGCCTCCACAGCGGGGGGCTGGACTGTTACAGGATCTGGAGCGGCACAGGCAGGAGCTCACGCCGTCCACGCCATCATCGTTGTTGCAGGTCTGCCACGGCGCCCATGGCCCGAAGCCGCCATTGGTGGTCTGGTTCTGTAGCTGAGGATCAAAAAGATGGTCGCGATGACGATGAGAGCCCGTTGGGGGCCACCCAGCCGTCCACAGCGCGCGTGTCTCCGACTTTTTTTTCTTTTTTTTCATGGTGCTTTCATTCAGGACTTTCATTCCGAAAATGAGGGACATTTCAGTGGCTTCTGATGCAGTTCCTGCAATTCACTTCACTCCAGCCAGACTCAATCGCAGCATCATCAAATCCACTTCACCTCACACACCCCACATCCCCTCCCCCCTCCTCTCATCCTACCCTCGTACGCTGCTTTTTTTTTTAGAAGCGAATAGGAAAGAATGCCTCTATTGTCACCACACTTTATTGAGATTCGCTGTACGGCTCAAACAACCCATGCACACTCATAAAAAAGAGGATAATTGCGCCAGCTGATTATATTCCGATATTGTGATTGCACTAATTGTGCACCCTGCCTGGTTCCTATTTCCAGATGATGTCACTATTACATAAAGGTGACATCCACGGTGTCAACAGGAGAAGCAAAGCTGGGTTTTTTTTTGTTACTTCGAGGAACCTCACCGGGCACACGGTGATGTTCTGCTTCCACTGGCTCATGTTGGAGCTGTCCTCGAGGGTGGTGCAACGACGCTGCCTGAAGTCCCAGCCGCAGTAGGGGTCTCTTGCCTCCAAACACAACCTTTAAGGGGCGAGAGAGAAAAGGGGCTTAGCAGGAAATATGTGAATAATACGACGTAAGGAATTACAATAATAGTACAGAGAGAATAAGCATCCGAATGCAAGTGGAGTTTGCAGATATTGCTAGAATTTTCACCATCTTGAGCCGTCACAGTTGCGGAATAAAAATGAACTTTGGGCATTCGCTGAAAGTTCATTTTAAAGTCACGGTGAAATGGAAGTTAGACTGACTGGCCTTTTCCCGACTGAAGTGGAATACGTGGGTGGTTTGCAATTACCGAGGGGAATTAAATCAAATGCTTAAGATGTGATTGCGCCATTCAAATGTTGGTGCGGTGAAGCAAATATCCAGACTATAGCTCCGGAGAGAAATGGGGCTAAACCCATGTTATTAGAGGAGGCGAGCGAGGGAGAGATTAATAACTAAAACTTCAGTTTTGCAGACGAAATGAAAACGCACTGCCAACTGTTTTCCAAACACGCCCTGCTAACACTGTGTCCACAAGCATTCCGATATTATGTGATGGGCACGGTCAGATAGTCACCCAAAAATTACAGCCAGGTGGATACATTACATGCTCAGATCGGAGAGGAATCATCAGATATCATTCTATAAATATTGCTCTGATCCTGATCCATACATCAAAGGCGACGGGCTAAAAGCCAGCAGATGACCTGACTCAACCTGTTCAAATTGCAGTGAGAGTACAGATAAAAGAAGAAGAGAAAGTAGCCATTTTGATTTCGTTATCAGCTTGAAGCCTTTTGGTCCCACTGCGGCTGCAGAACCTTGACTGGCTACTTCCTGCAGTAAGAGCAAAGATTCTTTTGACGATGTGACCTCTTATTTTGGACTCCAGAGCGCAGATCCGACTTTTGATGTGCAGCAGGCCGTGATCCGTAAAGAATACACAACACTTGCTGACTCTTTCTATGGTTTTACCATTTCTATGGGCTTACTTTAAAAATGTATTTGTGTAAAAATCTTTTGAATGGGGAGGAGTGGTGACATTTGCACAACT
>CAESWR010001013.1:28629-44090 GCA_903171835.1 Mullus surmuletus
CTGATGTACATGACATGATAGAGCGTGTCCATGCCCTGAACAATGTCCACAACCAGGTGAGAGAACCGAACGTCGTCCTGCATAACCAACGGATCCACGGACTCTGGCTGGACGACGTCGTTCATCAGGTAGAGACGCTGTGCATCTTGAAGGCTGCGCTCCGTCAAACCCTCATTTGGACCCTCGTCCTCTATTGTGCCACACTGGTGAGGGGAAGACAACAGTGTGGGAGAAAGAAAGTTAGCCAGAAAAAAAAAACAAAACGATTGTTCTCACAAAATCAATAAAGCATGTCTGGCTGGATTGTTTGCGTTCCTATTTCTATTGCCAGTAATTGCAAGTTTTTAGGGGAGCTAAACTACAGTGTGATTGTGTAAAACAACAGCAGTTTAATAAGACGCTGTGGAAGAATACAGCGGCCATCTGAAAAGCTATCTTTGGGTTGTAGGGTTTGGATTTTATGGGCCTTTGTGAGAAATTACATTGATTCGGTGGTAGACTGTGAGTAGAAGTGATTTTAGAAGCTCTACACGGTTCTGGGGATAAACACTGATTTTCCAGTTTTCTAACGTGTCTGTAATCCTGGATCGGGCTTTAATACTTTGATCTATCAGGTTTGATCTTGTGGAATAACGACATGACCAGAAATGCATTTGCAGCTACATGAACTACTGTTACGCTGTAGTAGTAAGCATTTTCAGAATGTCCCCTCGTCTCGAACCTGTAGGCTACAGCTAGTTTCAAATGAAGATTAATCCACATCTATATATTTTTCTCCCCTGAATTCAGACCGAGGTAAGTGCTTCCAGCAATGCTTTCTTACATTGCCTGGAAACGATATATGTCGGAAAGCGATTTTGTTAGATTAGACTTGATTAGAGAGCCAGACACTGTAGTTCCAAACAAATTAGTGTGTTGGGGTTGAGGCTTGAATTGAAATGGACTTGGCTCAGGGTAGGATTACATTTATGCAGAAACTGCAGTGAATTGGCAACCGTTCTTCCAGTTCAGTGGGTTTCTTTGGGAAAAAGTGCATGGATCCCAAATACTGCACAATATTGCAATAATTGGATGAATTTACTAATGTCATGGGATGCAGATTTGTGTGCTTTAGGGATACAAAATAAATCTGAAGACCTGTTGTTGCATCTCATCCTCTTAATTAATGATTTCTTTCACATCATTATCGGGGTGGAGAAGCCCGAAGAGTGGCATTGGTGGCCAAATTATTTTGCACTGGATGGAACTAAATGGTTTAGCTCACCTGGAAGTTGTGGATGGGGTTGGGTGTGGGAAGCCAGGTGGAGCGAGGGTTCTCCTGAGAGCGGAAGGGCCCGTTGAAGGCCTGGGTGATGGCACTCAGGTTGAAGGCGCACACGGCCGACGCTGCAATACTGTTACTTTACAGAGATATGAAAGGGAGGAAAATGAGATGGAAGGGGATGGGAACAGGTAGAGAAGGAGGGGGAAAAAAGGTAAAAATAAAGATATTATTTTAACAATAATATTAAAAAAAGAAAAGAAGTGAAGGCATATCATAAACCTGCAGCGTCCAGCTTTGCAATAATACCATTCTGAAATGTGGCCCATCCGCTTAATGGAAGCGCTATCATTTATTTATACCTGCTCTAAACAGGCGATACATCGCTGGCTCAAGGCTAAGCTATGCTATCAGCGCTGCACAGTGAATGGGGACAGTATTAAGCTCTGGATATGGGGAGGCAGTTGTGCAGATTATGTGAAAACACACACAAACATACACAGCTGCCTCGCGGGCGTCACGTACGAGCGTGCACCGCGGCTAAACTGGCGTTGTGAGTAAAATTATTATCGCGAGACTCCTCGGCCATAATGTGCTGCAAGGTAATGAGTTTCTTAACAGCCTGCTATTGCTGACTTGCTTGTGTGTGTGTGCGCGTATGTGTGTTTTGTTTTCCATCATATACCCATCACTACGTGCAGACTTTTGACTATGCCGCTGCCTCGGCATGGCTCGTGGGATGCTGATAATCAGAGGATGGCGATTGATAACATTATCGGCGGCGAGCGAGGCAGAAACGGAGAGAAAAAAAAAAGACGACGAGAGCGAGAAGCAGACGGCAAGGCGAAGGCAGATAGAGCATTGTGAGGACTTCATGGCACTCTGCAAAGCCCTTCTGCTATTGTGGATAAATCAGTAAGAGCTGCTGGCTGAAAAAGCTGAAGGAAAGATGTCAGAGAATGATGCGTCCTGATGTCTAAATGGTTTTAGAGAACACTAAATGTGTGCTTTTTTTCCCCGTTTACTTATGAAATCATCAATACATATTTTAGCCAGAGCCGGATTGTTGTGTTTTTTATGGAGAAAAGACGCCAGGAAAAAAATAGAGAAAGAAAAACATGATGAAACCTTTCACCAACTATTATGAAAGAAAAAGCAACAACGGGATCCGTCTCCGCCTGTGATGTCGTGTGCAGCTTCCCCCTCATCTACAACATTCACCAAACACAGATTACGACATTACCCATTTCCATTAGACCCTCTCCTCTATGAATGACAGATACTATCAGATACTATATAAGAACACACTTTAATTATCAATTAAAACGATGTTACCACAAAATCTAAAACTTGAATAGGCCCCGTTATATTACTGGAACACCACACATGTACTATTAAATCTCTTTAAATTTCGGTAAAACTGGATATGATAAAAAGCTCTTTTCCTGTCATCTTGAAGACAACAGAAACCTGCCTTGTTTTTGAGAGTTGAAAGGGAGTCGCTTGTGTGCTCTGTCTTGACCTTCGGGAATCATATATATGAGAGGATCTGAGATCAAAAGCTCGCTTGTAAAGTCATAGAATTTTGGAGATGTATACTGTATCTTTAAGGCACATCAAAAAGGAAGGCTGGAAGTTGCAGTGTTTCCCATTATCTGTGTGACGCAGTCTGCCGTTCTTTACATGATATTTCTTAGTAGAAGTATCCTCTATGTTCCCAATTCTACCTCTAAGCCACCTTTGGTATTTCTTTGCGTTTTTTCCCCTCTATGAAAAACCGCTGTTTCGGAGAAGCAGTTTGGGATTGTTGGAAAACAAATGCGTTCTGCCATTTCTGCCGGGCCGCCAAGCGCCGCGCGGCTTGAGATGAACGCTGACTACACAACTGGGAAAGCTGAACAGGTGGCTGCTGAGGGGAGCAGCCCGCAGACTTCAACAAACGCAGTCTTCTTCCCCCGCTAACGGCTTTGGTGAAAACAAGACCGACGGGCTGGTGTGTGTGTGTGTGTGAGAGGCTGAGTGAGAGCTGTGGTGAGTCGATGGTGCCCAAACCACCGTCTGAAAGAAAACCACAGGCAAATGACCTGCAGTAACGGAGCCGCAGCACTTCCTACACTCACACACACAAACACACAGTGTAATAGGAAGATAAACTGGGGCTTTGTGGTTGCACTGTAGCCTGTGTTGGAGCCAAACTGACTCTGAAACTCTGACACGGTGCAAAATATTTGATGCACGTAATGCCGAGAGAACAGAGCGAAGGGGAGCATTCAAAGGAATACAGTCTATTGCACTGACGGCTGCAACCCATATGTTTTGAGTCTGCATAAAAGCCCAGGAAAGTGATTGAAAAGCTATTTGACATCTGCTATGCTGTTTGCTGCCGTTGCTCTGCTGCTCTCTGAGGCCCGACACCACGATGATCACTTTCATTATGAGTGAAGCTGCTCCTTCAAGTGATTCATCTCGTCCCAACAGCCTGGATCTGTCACGGCTCGTCCTCTCAAAAACTTACTGTTTCCTTTTTTTTGTGTTTCTTTTTTATTTAAACAGGACTCATCCCATTCCACCTCTCTCTCGCTTCCTCTGTGGCTGTGCGATGCACTAATTTTGCAAAATCTTTCAAGTCATATTCACACCCATGTTTCTGTGTATAATTCCTCTTCGAGCGAACCAAACCCAGCATGTTCTGCGTCTGTGAAAATCTGGAGACAGATGCTGGTTGTGTATCCCTTGCATATTATATTTAAGTTTTAAGACGAATACATTAATCTTTTCATGCTGCAAATTTGCAAATGTATAACAACATTGGAAGTGTTCAGCATGTGGAATAACACAGATTTCTCAACATTAATCTAATCAAGAGGTAATGGTATCGGAATAGTAACATTAACCAATATTTGCATCTAGCTGTGTAAAGACACAAGCTACACTTTTGACGTTTTCAACAAAAATTGGAGGAAGTAGACACTTTTGCTGCTTCCATGCAAGTTGTATGACTGCAGTTTTGAGGGCATGCAACAGGGCTGAATATGCAGCGCTGTATAACCCCAAAATGAGGTGTTAGGAAGATAACTCTTTTCCTTCAGGTTGGCTGTTTGGCTATCTGTGGGCCACAATCAGTGCAGATCAGTACATCAGTGTGTTTGTCTGGTAAACACAAGGAGACAATGTGCATCTTCTGCGATAACCTTATCTGTTTAGGCCGGATACCAGCTGCTCCACCATGTTTTAAGCAGAGATGAAGCATGATCTTGTTGCATTCCCTTTTCTCATATCTTCATTATTCATATAAATGTATTGCGTATTCCTATTTCATGTTTTTTTTAAAAATAATTTTTCATTTCCCACTCTACAAAAGCAGTTAGTTCTCAGGTGATTTGGCAAGGATATACACATTTGCAGGTGCAGCGGTGGAGAGGGAGTCCAGCTGAAAACCACAGGTTTTTAGCTAATGCGCCAAACCTAATTTTATGTGAAAGGAAAAAAAGAGAAGCTATAACTACATTAAGGCCAATGTTTCACCCTCAGTGAATACCTGCATCGCAGCAGAAAGGAAAAAAGGGCTCACTCAGCAGAGCTCCGTGGCTGCAGGGACCAGAAATTGAACCAAGGCTGCGTGGATTATCCACACATATTTTTATACTGCACAACAATACGACAGGAAAAGCACCGGCTTTGGCCCAAAACAGTCACATTTGGAGGCAGACTGAGTCAGCAACACCCACACTAAACAATAAAGCACCACAAGTTCAATAGGTTGCACAAAAAAAATCAAAACGTTTTTTTTTTTTTTTTTTTTTAAATCCAGGTGTTGAGAGAGTAAACAGTTAACTGACTGGAGTAGCATTTCTAACCATTTGCGAGACCAAATTTGACAGTCATTTTATGGAATATGAGCTTGACAGACTATTTCCAGAGCGTTTTCAATTAACTGCAAACAGGCCCTAACTGAAGGAAACAAAACAAAGTGAAAAAATATTGTGTTCAATATGGAGAATATCTGTGGAGGTAATGATAAAATCACAGCAGACGGTGCCAAACAGCATTCAGATCAGGCTCCGTCTTCCACTGGGGACCAACAGTTCATTTCAAGGTAGATTTAATGTCAGCAGGTTGATACGCGGGAAAGAGTGCGCTGTGTAAAATGGTAAGCCTTGGACAGCTGTGTGCCTCGCCTTCACTTTGTTACCCGGCATATCATTTATTATCCACATCAAATCCCATCTCAAACAGAGGCTGGCACATATTTTCCATGGGTATGAAGGATTTTGGGACGTGATCACTGTGCATGTTGGTTTAAGTCGCACATGCTGAAAAACTTATTTTTTGTGTGTTTTCTGCCTCTGGCACGGGGAGCTGACATCCTCTGCTCTCAGCTCACCCCGACTAACAATCGACTGACCTGTGCTTCCTCCAGCAAGAGACTATTAATGATGCAAGAAGCTCATCGAGGACCGGGAACAAGGCTAAGACTTGCTCTCATTGACTGGTCTGCTGGCTATTTTTCTAAATACATTATATTGATCAACAAATATCTGATTCCATGGCCCTCTGAGATGTTTTGAGACTGCTTATTACATCCAGAAATTATTGCTTGAATACACTTATGAGATGCTGGTGCCAGAAAAACTCTAAATAGACCAAACTGATCCTACATCTAACCTGTGGCTAAATAACATTTCTCTGATCTGCTAATCAATTAGTGAGACAATTCTTCTGGGTCCTCCTCCTCCTCCTCCTCCCCTGCACAGATGCAACACCTTCCGGGAACTAGTGAAGTGAAAGGGTCAGTGAGGTAACTCCAAAATAGATAAGGAGACTCATAATTAGCAAGTAATGGCAGGTTAGACACCTCAGCAGGAGAATCTCTCTTCTGCTGGGAGCCCACAGACAGAAGGACCCTGACAATAAGGGCCCGAAGTTAATTAAAAGACCTGGTCGTGCTCCGGGGCCTTAAGTGTCCTCGTTCCGGTGGAATGCTAAAAACCCCCCACTTCATAACAGCTCAACAGGCGCCGCTGGCCGGTGCACGCATCGGCGAGATTACAGCAGAATCATTTCCTGCCTTCATCTCCTCCTCTGAAGTGAGGCTGCAGGTAATAATTTCTTGTCATTATCAATCAATCAGTCTTTTTTTTTTTCAAGTAACAAATGGGAAAGGGCACTCAACTGATTTTATATGTCAAAGCGGTCAAGGGGAAGGAAGTGAGGACAGCTGCACTAAGTCATCTTTGGCTGCAGAGAGGAGGGGGCTGTCACTGAGCTTCTTTTGACAACATTGATTGATTTGATTGATTTTTTGCTGTGAAATAACCGTGATGTCATAGTGATGTAATAATTCCTACTCAGGCTCTGGCTTGAAAGCCACATTTTTAAGGGCTTGTGTTACAATCAGGGGATGCAGAATTTCAAAGACGAGAAGTTTTAAAGGACAGATAGCGATGGTCCGACACCGGATTCTGTCAGGCTGCATTATAGAAGATGTTGCAGCTTTCTGGAACTCGGCCCATTTTAGGGAAATCTTTACCTCTGCTGCACTGATTTGGGATGCTCTTTTTGAATGTTGGATCCATTTGTCTCCCGCTGCGAATCAGCCAGCCTTACACTACACCGGGTGCAATGAATCGCTAGAGCATATCTTTTGATCATTTGGTGGTTAAAATCTAATAAAATAGACAGACATCTTCTTTGTTGGCCAAAAGCCATGGTGACATTTCCTTTTGGCGAGTCTAAGAAAGATAAGCAATTTACAATCAAATGACACAGATTAATAATAGATTATCATGTGCAAGGTTCCTTTATACACAGGTTTTGCCACAGTAATATATACTTCCCGTTCAATCCTTAAATACGCTTTAGTTTATTTGAATTTAAAACACTGTTTTTGAGAAACCAAGTGGGGTTTCAGTCTTTTCAGCACTAAATTCCTTTGTTGTTTGTCCCTGGGAAGTATTTCTGTGCTGAGCTGTTATGAAGGGATGGAAACAAAAAAGAGGTGGTTTCACATTTAAAAACAACTATTATGGGCGGATAGCCGCTTAATTTGGTGAACGGATGCCTCATTAACTTTGGTGCAGATGCGATCAGCCCATTAACTGGGCTTGTTATCGGTTATCATAAGCTTTTCAGTTATCACTTCGGGTGCTTCAGATGGTAGAAACCCCACGTATCAGTAGGCCCTGAGATACCCATTATCCGGTGTTATTACTTAACCACTGCTCAACGTACATCCTTTTATGTTGCCTTCAAAACAAAAGCTATTGATATATTTTTAAAAAGAGTCATGTGTGCTTTCAGAAAAAGATTGCTTGAAATGTTGGTACTTCCCTGATGTGAAGCCAAATTAATAGTGGCATCTTTGAGGTCAATGCCATATTTACTACACTGCGATTGCTTGAACTTCTGTGAGTCTGTAACAACATGCACTTGATGAAAGCCACTTAAGGGATAGATGCCATATTTACTGCTTTGGATGGCATTTTTCAACGGTTGCCGATTTCTGCCTCCTAACACATATTATGAAGTCATCTTACATGGAAAATAAACTTTTAAAACCACTCTGTCCTTTCAACTATTGTTGCATCTAATCTCCTTCAATGCTAATACACAGAAATTGGCAGACGGGAAACATTGACCGGACCTCGCTCTGGTAATTTCTAGCATCTTTCAGGGTCGGAGAGGGGGGTCACTCGACAGTGCCGAGGCCTGAGGAGGATAAGTACTCCACGCCAGCTATTCCCGCTTCCCGTTTCACAGCCTTGAACTCCTGGGAGAAGCTCTGAGCCCGTTCAATTTAGGTTGTGCAGATGGAGACAGTGTTTGTGGTGATTGCATTAACATATCCAGCGCTGACGAGGGAGGTGGCTTTTTGAGGCAGGACCAACAACTTCCATCAGAAACACAGGGCAATGAAGATGGAGACAAAGGACAGAGGACAAAAGCATGGAGCTTGCTGGTTTTTCTCATTACCTTTTTCCTCCCCCTCTCTCAATCCCTGCTTTTCTCTCCCCATCCTCTCTTTCTCCGTCCCTCCCTTCCTTCCTCACTCAGTCTGTCGCTAAAGATGGCTGCAGGCTGATGGGAAGCAACCATGTGGTGGCAGCTTAACAGGTGAAGGTACAGAAGGTGAGAGGCAGAATTCCACTTCTCCCCTGACAGAACACCGAATACATCTGAATACAAATGAGTAGCAGGGTTCGTGCACACACGCACGCACACACACACAAGTGTGGACCCATGTCCTCACATGAGCACACACGGTTTCGCATGGAAAACTTTGCTGCAGCGCCAGTGTTTGCAGCCAACTTCATTGCACCGAGTCGGACTTTAATGCACCACTGCTGTAGTCTCTCGGTCAAAACAACGGTAAAAGTTGGGAGCTCGGCGACGTCGTGCGAGTTGCTTTCGCCACCGCTGCAGTCAGCCACTGTACCGCCAGCTTGAAATCCTTCCCTGCTCTTCATTCAGGAAGTTCTTAGCGGGAGCCAAATTATCTGCAGAGGTCCCCTCCTCTCAAAAACAAATGGACCAGGAGATTAAAATGGGTAAAGAATCCACTGACTTAAGCAGTTTCATGTAGAGAATCAGTGTTTTTTTTTTTTTCTCCTGATACTGCTCAATGGACAAAAGACGTCCCAGCTGTGAGTCAAGCTGCCACTTTAAGTAGGGATTAATTTGCCGAAATGTTCCAAAGCCAATGGATTATTGGCGGCTTGTCTCTTGATCTAGATATTATTGATTGGTTTTTGGTTCACAGTAGAGACTAATCCTGAATTTAAAAAAACAAAACAAAAAAAAAACATGCATAATTTATTTTCTCCAATGTGATCGCATCTCTTAATAACTGACAGCCCTTCTGTAGAGCGTGTGTGGAAAGTGTTGCTTGTTTGTGCTGTGAGATTATCATTGCTTTTCTGTGCAGACACCATCATGTTCTTTCTTTTTGAATTAATAGCAAAAACATCAGATTGAACAAAACAAGCTCTTAAAGGCCACCCATCCTCATCCTTCCTCACATAATGTGTGTAGACTTGCCAAAGTGACATAAGAGTTTTTCTCCAAGTGCCACGACTGTATTATCATATGCCATTACGCTTTAAAAAACAAAGGGCTGCATCAGATTCCCATAGAAAATGAATCATGGTAATTAAGTCCATTAAACAACATTCCATTAAATATTCTGTGACTGGAAAGGAAATGGGAATCGTCAGCGACTAATAGACTAGTGTTGTGTTATAAGTAATAATTAAGGATAGAGCAGAGCTTTTGAAGTGAGTCACCAGTAAAGAAGGTGTTTGTGCCTTTAGAGAATTAATATGAAATCATAACAAATCAGTTCCAAAGTTATAAACCAGAAACCCCACACTAACTCTACTCCCACTTTCATATCCCCTCTAGGAAAACTACCTGTTGGAATCCAGGATGTTTAGCAGATGACAGTAACCACTGTAACATCAAAGTGCTTCAAGCCCCCAAAACAGCACAGAGCGGCAGTGCAGGAGGAGAATCAAAAAGGCGCATTTTCCTTTGTTGCTATTCCTAAAACAGTCATTGCTGCATTGTAAGATTGTTGAACTTCTGAGGGTTCCTCAATTTGAAATGTTAAGGAATCTCAAGAGCCTCAAGGTTCTTAGAGGAACTTAGATCTGCTTCAGAGAACTGAAAGGTTTTAATACGCATCTTTCGAGGTTCCTCCATGGGATCCTACCTGTCACATCAGCCTATAAAGTCGCATTGTCTGGCACACCACGAGTGAGATGATTTGAAAAATTCTATTTTTTACTATTTTTCTAAAACGTTTTATGTCACTGGTATCTGGAGAAAGAAGGCACATTGAAATCAGAACAGCTTAGTATTGCATAAGCACAAGCTGAATATTTAGATCTAAAAAAAATAAAAGGCGCTCGGAGACTGATGATTGATGTGAGCCTCTGCTTTGTCGATGTCTTGGCTGTCTACATTTCTCAAACTGAAATAACTTGATTTCCAGCGGGCTTTCCAGAGCAGCACTCGGATCTCATTAAGAACCGTGGTGCTCAGAAGACAGCTAGCAACTCCGTGATATCACTCGCACAACATTCTGTGAACCCTGCATGACTACTCATGGAGAAATTTTATACTACTGAGTTGCACGAAAATTAGAAAATTCCCTCGTTATGAAGGTTAAGGGTCGAGTTTAAGATACCCAAATGCAACCGACCACAAATTGCCACTCATCCTGAGCCCTGGTTTTGTGAAAGTTTTTCCCGACAAGTGCTTGCTTTGAATCAACGTTATATAAAGAAAATTGACTTGACTGGCAACAGATATATGCAATTGCTCAAACAAAGAAATATTTCCTCATTCACTCACACATTGGTGGTAAAGATGCCGTAGATGAGGTCTTGCTCGGGCAGGTAGAAGGTGCTCTGCAGCTCGTTGTAGTAGAACGGGATCTCTCCGGAGCGAGAGCAGTTGAGCCGGGCCTTCATGAAGGTGGTCCAGGTGTCCTCCAGCAGGAAGCGCCCACCGATGTCGTTCTTGCACACCCGCGCCACGCGGGAGTAGACGGTCTTGCCACAGTCGTGCTCCACTGCGTTCTCCCGCAGGAAGAAGAAGGTGAACAGGCCGATGTCGTAGGCGGAGATGAAGTGGGGCTCTGCCGAGAGGAGGGGGAGGAAGGGAGGGAGAGAGGGAAGCGATCATTACACGGTGACTCTGGGGAAAAAGAAAGATTTGCACATTCATCTTCTAGATTTAGTTGCTTTGACCCCTGTACTCACTGTTATTGATTGTAATAAAAACTTCAAAATTCTACTGTTGCGCCCCTGTTTCGGATGAAGTGGGAAGGAGCTTCAATGTCAAATGTGTAAATGAGAGCGAGAGGGTGCAGAGGGAGGTGGAGGGGAAGATAAAAAATGGTTGCTAATAAATCCGTCTGATGTTTTGATGGTAAATCCATGGAGCTCTGTCTGTTTAGCTGGATGCTTGTGCTGCTTTTATTGCCCTAGATGACACGTCAAATGATTAATGACCCTCCCTACTGGGTGGGTTATCAGGTAAAGCCGAATGAATAAGAGTTTGAATAGGACAATTCTGTCAAGCATTGTAAACACATGAGTCATCATGGAATACAGATTCAATGCTGTGACCACGCTGGAGAAAAAACTCAGATCTGTTACAGTCTACAGTCCAACACAATAAGGGCTATTTAACCTCCCTATACACTCATACATGTATATTTCTGACATTTTTGAGAGGCTGACAAAAGTCATTGAGATGGTTTATAGGGTCTACTTAGCTTCAGTGTTATCTAATAACACCGATCACTCAGTCTTTAAGGACAGAGTTTGGGAGATTTGAATCGGGCTTTTTTTACAGACACCTCAATGCAATAAAGGTGAATGCAATTCCATTTGTGACACTCAGGCCGGATTAAAATGACTTCTGGGGAACGAAAATGCACTTTGTCCTTCCTGAGACATTGTTCATTTGCATAATCCACAGACAAATTTTTAAATAAATAATTTCCAATGAAATTCTGATTGAGGCAACTGATCATTTATTTATTGATATTTATTGAAAAAATGTATTATTAGAATTATTTAGAGCAAGTACAAACTATACATCTCAGAGGTCATCCTTTTTTTCCAAGAACAAACTGCTTTTTTCACCTACTAAAATATTCCACTGTATTATCCAGCACAGGTAGGAGGTTTAATATGAGTGGAAACATTAACCTAACAAACATTTGCAAAACTAAGCCCTTAGCTCTTGGGTTCTCTTGTGCTTAAAAGGGGAAAAACATCGAACAAATATCTACATAGGTGCTTTGTTTCTTGGCCACAGGGGGCAGTAACGAGCCTGCTACAACTTGACACAGGAGAATGAGGCAAGACGGATTTTGTAATCGCAAACAAACCTGCCCAGGAGGTGAGATTTATAACCTGGCATGCCAGATTTCTTTTTTAAACACAACCATCTGGGACATTTTTTTTTTTTTTTCGGAAACAGTTTGGAGAAGTGCAGGTTATGAAGAACGCTGGCAGATGGTTGGATGAACGATCACACGCTAATTGCAACCGCTCGCTTTTTTCCACCTTTTGTTCCGCACATTGCAATTCTTTCAGAGTATAAATATACTAAGTAAGCAGCCACATCTCAGTGTAATCACATTTAAACTGAATGCTCACTGGTCCAAATCACTGTGCACAAGAGACTCAATGGGGCGTAAAACTGAGTGACCCTTCACGGGTTTAAATAAAATATAATAATGTGGGTTACCGAGGAGCTTGTTTCGAAGTGTGAAAATCACAGTCACATTCATTAGAAAGCGTTCAACTTCAGTGAAAAATAATCGTCAACACCAGCGGAACCCTTATAGCGATGGCTATGATGTGACGCTTTTGCTCATCCAGCCAATTGGGTGGTGAAGTGGTTGACAAAATAAAATGAGGTTGACTCCTGGATCAAGGACATCTGTTTTCCAAGTCAAGAGGGGAACTCTTTCAGTAAGCAACGCACTGCTGTTGTTTACTGAGCCAGCATCTCATAATAAGTTGAAACCACAATTAATTGCTTGATAATTGTAGTGTTACTTGCTTTTCGACTACTTTGCCACGAGGAATCTACTGTACATATCACAAAAATCACACTCGAAACAAAAGATTTCACGGCGAAGATTGTGGCCTCATCAAACAAGAGTTGTGTTTTGTCCTTCCAGGCGAGTACTACCAGTGTGAAGAAATAATGAAACAGAGAAAACACTCCTCCTCTGATGTTGCTTCAGTCTTTCCCCCACTGGGGCCCATTTGTCGTTGGTGACATCACAGGTTCGGCTCTCGCATGAGCGTGAACACAAACGGGAGGAATAAAACTTAATTTGCGCCGGTGAATGCTCAAGCAAAAACAACTGACACGCCGTTGTTAGAAACACACTCTTTCATACTCACACACACACACACACACAAAGGAGAGATGTCCTGTTAGCAACTATGATGGAATGTGTCTCAGGGGGTGGCGGGAGAAAAGAGAATACAACAAAGCAGGGAGAGACAAACCCACTGTCTAAAAAGCTTTATCGTTTCTCCAATTCACTTTGTGATACAAAAATTAACCTAAAAAGTTTTCCCTTTACTTTGTTCTGTAATCATCTTATTACCGGGGCAGTGGGAGCAGATCAGTGAGCTGTGATTTTCCTCATGAAAATGGCGCAAACACACACAAAAAAGAAGCCCTGACTAATTTAGCAGCTGACCTCTTTTTCCCCCCACCAGTTTGATGAGGTGGACGGTCCAAATGACTTCCTCCTCATCCGTGTGAGCGAAAATGTCATCAAAGAAAATAGACTTGAACACGCTGCGCTAATTCTTTATCATTATCCAAATGCACGACAACCAAAGGTATCATCCAATATTTATACGTGTGACAAAACGCAGCTCGTCAGGCCAGTCGGTGTGATTTACGCTCTCCCTGCTCTGACTGTTAATTGGTGCTAACAAGCATGCAGACGAACAAGTGAGCGGTGTCACGCCTGTTGGGTCACGAACAATTACTGTAGCTGAGGAGAAAAGCATCATAATGTGTGAACAGTGGATTCTCTATAGCTGGAGGCCTTGCACAGGAGCTAATTATGAGCATACTTTGTATCGGATGTAATACGGGATAATGTGTGTGTGTGTGTGTGCGCCGCCCGCCAAAGCTGCGTAAGTGTGTTTACCTGTGTTTATACATACTGCATGTGTGTCAGACAAAGGGCAGGTGGAGCTGAGAGAATCTGCATAACTTTACTGAAAGCTGCGTGGGTGCCAATATGATGAGCAGGTTTTAGGTTTTTTTTTTTAGCCCTGCTGAGTGGTAAACAGATTGTTCAATCTGGAAAACCAGTCGGGTGCCAGGGGAGGGGGTGAAAGCTGCTGTTTGCGGCATCACATGATACTTTAGATCAAAGACACAATTACAGTAAGTACAGCCAAACTATTTGATATTCACAAGAGAGACGCTGCATGAGTGCAAAAATGATCCATAGAATATGAGTATATAACTTTTTCCCCCACGTGTCGTTCTTTATCATTGACCTCTACCATCCAGCTCAAAAATAAATTGTTTTTTGCAAAGTTTAATAGGTTGGTAACACTAATAGTAATCAATGTGCCCCTATTGTATTGTGGTTATAAGCAATAGCTAAATAACTGCTGCTTTGATCCAGCATCACAAATTCCCTGTGACATCCAACAACCTTTGACCTTGCCTGTGACTAACCTTATTAATTATTGTACCCTCATTGTAAAATGTTACCGATGGGTCTTCTTGTATTCGTTTTAGCTTCTTCATGAGAAACTCCCAATCAAACACGAGTGAAACCAATTTTACCTTTAAATCTTATTTCTAAAATTCTCATTGCACTACCAGCACTCTAAGTCTTGTTTACATTACTTCACAGGTGTCTCGATAGCTCTTTGCGTCATTCATGATAGGAAATGGTCTGTCAGCACCTGGCAGACTGCCAACCCAATGAGGGAACAGATTGATTAGATCCAGGACCCCCGTCCCTGCCTTCGCCTCTCCCGAACTGCAGAAGCTTAAAGCTGGAAATGAGATTTTCATTCACACCTCGCATCCACCGGGAGCACACAATTCCATAACCCTCATAGATTCAGCCATGAAGCAAAGCCGGCTTTGTCTGTGACGGCACGTGAGTGTGTGTGTGCGAGTGTGTGAGAGGTGGAACGTGTGTGTAAAGCTGTGCATAGCATCTGTTATGCCGATGAGGACATAGAGGACTCTGCAACTCGTCTTCTTTCCCCTCCCACATATTCTCCAGTCTTTGTGTGTCAATCTCAAACACACACGCACACACACACACACACACACACACACATATACACACACACACACTGGACATGTATGGAAGCCCGTGCGGCACACCGAGGACCGGCACACACTCGCATGTGCACGCAGGCAGAACCGCTGTGTGGTGTGAAGCATGCTGTGTGCTGTAATTTCACCCTCTCCCTGCAGTGAGGAATAATTACATCGCTCACTGGCTCCTCAGTCTATCTTCTCCCGCTTCGCTCTCATCCTCATCCTCTTCCCTGCCCTCAAACTCTCTCATCCATCCCCGCTCGCACACCTTCGCGCTCTTCCCGACTTCTATCTTTGCCTGTATTCGGTGCTCAGCCGCTTCAGCATCTGTCTTTGCCCAACGCTTTTTTTTTTT
>CAESWR010001013.1:46150-58784 GCA_903171835.1 Mullus surmuletus
AATGTTTATTTAAAAAAAAAAAAAATCTTGTTTTGTCAGTGAAAATGTCTGAAAAGTTTTGTGAGAAAGAGCCTCTTTCAGGATCACTTGAACCTTCAATATGTTTAGGTTACTTAACATTTAACAAGTTATAACAATGTGATAAGAGTTTAAACAGGAAATTACAAAGTAACGCTGAAAAGCAAAATGTCACGGTACCATTGAGCCACTTTGAGTTGTACTGCGCCGTCCTGAGAGGCGGCATGCCCCCCAGGCTGCGGTAGATGACGGGGTCTCGGCCGGAGAAGTCAATGACGGTGGCGGCGTACAGCTCCCCTCGCTCCGTCACCACGGCGGTGGAGTTGTGCCGCGGGTCGTACGGGCAGCGAGCCACGCCGTTCACCCGCTCCAGCACGCTGCTCATGTTGCCCACCTGGGTAGGACGGAAGAAAGAAGTAACACTTTGACGGCCAGAGTTGTCACAGAAACCCTGCAGGTTTCCCCACGTCTCCGTACCTCTCGGGTTATGCAGAGCGGCTGGAAAGCGTTTGTCCCACAGGTCATGACTTCGGTCTTATTCACCAGCAGGACCCTGATGTAGTTCTGACATTCCATCTTCAGAGGAGAGAGTACAGAGGGAAATTTTCAAAAGCGGGGAAAAAAAATAGCAGAGAAAAGCAAAAGCAGCAAGCGAAAATATTCCTAGATCTTCAGCTGAAAAGAAAAAGAAAAAAGTCCTTGTGGTGTCAGATTGGCGTGGGACACAATCATTGCGACTCAGCACCTCCTGCTTTCATCCATTGTTGAGAGAACTGAATTATCATTCGCAGCTGAAAGGAAAAACCAATTTACGACATCGACAGAAGCTCAACAATACGTGAAGTATGCATTCCAGGAAGAAAAAAAAAGTCACATCTTGTGCAAAATGGATTCGCCAGAAACGAAACCTGTATAATTGTTGCCAAATTGTGGCACTTTGTGTCGTGGCAAAAGGACTGCGGTAATTGCAGTGATGTGATTTTCAAAGAGTACTACTGTCTATTTCTGTGTATTTGGTATCACCATTTCATTCTCGGGGCACGGCAGGAGATAACAATGATGCGGCAATCCGTTCTCAAAAAAGCAATCGAAGTGAGACAGCTGATCGCTGCGTTGATTATCGGACACATTTGAAAGCAAGTCATTTTTTTGTTGGTTTTTTGCCTCACTATCTGGTCCCAAGCAGTCTTACATCCCCCCCGCCCTTTCCTTTTTCTCCAACCAAGAAAATACAACTCATGATTGAAGGGTCTGGAATAGCTCTTATGGTGTAGAGCCCCCTCCTCCCTCTGACAAGGACCCTGCCCGGCAGGCGGCAGATATCGGGGTGGCTTCTCCATTAGTCGGCCAACGCTGACAGGAAGTGTTGTGATTGTGACTGGGTGGGGTGGAGGTGGATGGAGTAGGGTGGGAGGGTCAAGGTTACCTCTGTTTTGCCTTTGCTCTGACAAGACCTCCTGGTTTCCTCGTCGGGCGCCCACTCCGTCGCCTAGGAAACAAAAAACAAGAGAAAAAAGGGGATGACAAAGGGGGCGAAAAACCAGTCAGCTGAGTCGCTCCAGACACCGCAGTTACGCAACAGCCGACCGTCGCGGATACTGTAGGCGCGCAACAGAAAAAAAAGACGCCTGAAAAGACTTTAACCTCATTGCTGTTTGTTTATTGTGTAAACATGGCGACCGGCTTGCTGGCCAACATCTTGTTTGGGGAGGGGGGGGGGGNNGGCGCGGGCAAGGTGGCCAACGAGGCAGCTGAAGGGCTGAGGACGGAATTAGCATGTAAATGGCTTTCTCTCTCTCTCTCTCTCTCTCCGTCTTCTTTCTTTCGCGCTCCCTGCCTCGCTTTCTGAGAGTTTGCAACACTCGCCCCTGCTCTGAGACCCCACCCCCCATCCCCACCCCCATCTCACCCCTTTCCCTCTTACCGGCCAATTATATTCCTGTTGATGGCTGTGTCTTGGGCCTAATTATGAAGGCAGGCTGCACGGCAAAAAAATACACATAAATGCATGTGCTCATACTGTTCAGCCACCAGGGTCGCACTGGCTCCTGTTAAGACGGTGGAAAGAGACCCCCGCCCCCCTCCCACTACCACCCCCCCACTTTTGGCATGAACTGTGTGTGTGTAGGTGCCAATGGACCCCCTGTTGTGTGTCACTGGCCTCATTTTACACATGCTCCGTCCATCTCCTCCTCTGCTCTGATCTCACTGCCCAAGTAGGAATGTTGCCTGAATGTTTAATATGTATTGAAGAAAAAAAAAAAACTTCACCATTATATAACGGCAATCTATCACATTCCCAATCTATCTCCGTCTGTATTTCCTTCTCCCCTCCTTGAAAGGGATCATTGTCGCTCTCAAAAGGGCCTCCAAGAGGACCAGCAGCAGATAATTATCTAGATCTTATTTATTGCCGTCCAAGGACAATCAGCCAGCGAAGGCGAAGTTGTGACCCAACATTTGGGGGGGGACTGCGCCAACTGAGGCCAACCCAGAGTCAACAGTAAAGTGGGTCAGTATCGAGGGAGCCAAATAGAAGAGTCAAACAAACAAACAAAAAAAAAGGGCGAGGAAAAAAACAACGGCTGATTCAGGATGCGGCTCATCTTTAACACCTATACACAGTCTTGGACAATATTGTATACTCGTTTTGCTTTAATTAAACCAAAGCAGGTGGGGACCAGGGGGAAGAAAGGAGGTATAACCCCAAGACTCAGCAGGGATGCAGCACAGAAAAATATAGTTTTGAGTTAATCACATTTTTTTAAAAGAATTTCTGAGGATATAAATGTGAATATTTCATGGACATTTAATTAGAGCTTGAGAGATCTGCCAAAAATTCTGAATTTATTTTTGCTGACTGGTCCTTTTGGTCTAGAAATAGAGCTCTCTCAATTCATAGATGGAGTGTATGCGCCGTGCTTTGGGGGTCTGTGATTTTAAGTGATTATCCGCCACATATATTCGTGCTAATGAGTGGAAACACCAGACTCAACACTGTCCACGGCCTAATGAGCCAGTCACAACATCTGCACGATGTCCCCACATTTTCTCCGATTGCTTTTTAACCAAGCACACACACTCAACTCTGATCGATCATGTACTCCCAAAACTACAGGGGAGATAATTCTTCCCCGTTGTTTACTGCTTTATATATGTTTGTGTAGGGTTGTAGCAGTCTTTTCTAGCTTCATAAGCGTTCATTATCTCTTTGACCTTTGCGGATCTTCTTAGACCTTTTGCAGTGTCTTCATTAAAGCCTCATTGGTTTTTGCCAATATTGAAAATAGGATCCATTAATGAACTGATGCATCACAGTTAAACCAGACGCTCAATAGTTGGTTCAGGTAAAATTACAATAGTGTAGTCAGATGAAACTATGATGCCTCCAGAAGTACATCTCTTCATTCAGTGTCATCTCCAAAAGTAAACTTGTTTGTGTGTACGTGAATACTTTGTGCCATGACGAATGTTAGCGGGCAATTTTGAATCGTCGCAATCAGTGGTATGCAAAGAAGTGCTCGACAGGGTCCCGCACTACAAGGGTTGGACATGAAAGACCACTGACCCAGCTTCAGTGTTGTAAGTGGGTTGGAGGTGAGAACTTGCTGTTCTGATGCAAAATTATGCAGATGTAAAGTGCACTGCTGTCGCTGATCAATTTCAAGTCCACCCCCAACCCCGGCACTTAATTCATTATTAGGATGTGAAATCCATCAAGCGAAACTAAACACAAAAACCAGACAAAATACAATACACTGCAATAATTGCGGGATAGAGAAGAAGAATCGTTCTGTACAAATGAATTTGTCTTTGAAAACTATGTTTAGCTTCTGCAGCAGGTAGGAGTGCTGCTAAGTGGGCTTTGCATGGCCCGTATTGATAGTAACAGCTCATCTCCTCGTCTCTCTCAGCAGTTCCCTTCAATTAACCTGCTTCAGATTGCGCTGCAGAGAGAGGCGGTGGCAGGGGACGGCTATATAAAGTAAACTGTGATTAAAATGAAACTCGAGCTCCAGACACTCTACGGTGAAATAGAAAATACCAAAAGTAGTTAAACTGCACCCGCTGTGGAAGACAGGCCGGTCCCGTGCAATGAGACGAGGGCGCCTGACCGGCTTCCAGCCAGCAGGAGGAACAGTGTGGCACCTGCCACTCAGTGCGTGGCCTCCGCCCCCTCCGCAGCAGCCCATCATTCCGCTTGTTGAAATGAAAACAGCCCCTGCCTGTCAGCCCCTGACAGCCAGGGGAAGGATGGGGTGACGTCATTGTAAACACACACACTCACACACAGAGTGATGGATGCCTTTGCGATGAATCATGGCTTGGGTCATTACCATCTTTTCGGCAGGGCCCCGTCTCCAAGGATCCCCGTCGGCTTAACCCGCTGACCTTCACCAGAAACAGCTCCCCTGCGCCGCCCCACCCTCGCCCCTGCCGCCACCACCGCCGCCTACCCCCCCCCTCCCCTCTTTCTGTCCATCCCCTTCACACCACTCTGGAACAAAGCCACGCTCACACAGAGCCTGTGAGAATGCTGGTTCCCCCTTTAACACCGTCTCCCACAAATGCCTTCACCCTGCAGCAAACTCTGAATGGCCTGACTGCAATCAACAGCACGAAAACCAGCTGGAAGCCCAAGATGTAGTAGTATTTGTTTTTCAGATGTGATTATTCAAAGGGGAGGGAAAAACAACAACAAAAAGGACAGATAGAATGTCTTTATGTTGATTTATTTGTTTTTCATGCAGAATAACAACCCTGAATGCCTCGGGTTTGTGTGTTCTTCGGTGTGTAGGCTCACAGTCCCCAGTGAGATTCAAGAAAGAAATATGGCAGTTGCAAAACAAATTTAATTGAAATGGGGGGAAACACACTACAATAATTGTTTTTTATATGAATGAAAACATAGAAAATATTTAATTATGTTGAAAAATGAAAAATGCAGCAAGCCTTTTATAATGTTTGGTGAAGAATCCGTGGTGCTTTTAAGAGATCATCATTCTCAAGATTAACTACCAAACTATTAGAAACTTGGTCTTTGAAAGTGTCAAAGTCACAAACTTTACCCACCCTGACCTATATGACACGTTCCAGAGCTGCAGCTGGACACGACCCATCGACAGCTGGTGTGCAGATGCGTCCCTCCTCGGACGCACCAGCAGAGCAGCTCACTGGCAGGTCAAGTGCAGCTCCTCTCCAATTCTGCTGGATTTTTTTTAATTTTTTTTATATATGCAGAGTCGATTCTTGGCCACAGATTCACTTTAAGTAGTTTTTTCCCCCCATGTTTGTAGATGTAACCTCATATGACCTGCAAAGCCAGAGTAGCACTCTGCAATTCTTACCCACACACATTTTATTTGAAACATTTGCATTATCAAATGATTCTAATAAAATCATTTCCAAACCAAAGAGCTTCTTCAAACACTGTTGCAAATATCTTCATTGGACTTTTGAACCTGTGGTCGAGCTGAAGAACAGCTTGTTCTGCAAGGTCACTCACCACCAGTTCTTCTTGGGTAAATATTGACGAATATTACCATTTATTTTTCTCTGGGGCCCAGATGTATAATTGAGGTGCAGGCAATAAAATATGCAAATGTAATTTCCAACACACACAAGTGAGTTTGCCCCTCGTGCCGACTTGTTACTGAGGGAGCGTTTTTCTGCAGCTGGCCATGGTGAAAGGATAAAATGAGGAAAAACATTTTGATAGTGCGGCGACAATACTAACCATGTGGTGGAATCATTATATAACAAGCAAGCATCAGGTTATCATGTAGTGTGTAAAATACCATTAAAAGTATCTATATACATAATGTAATGATGCATATCTTCTGCGATCAATTTTTCTTTAATATTAATTCCTTAATCGGCCCACACGCCATAAACTCTAATGAGAATATTAAATACTAATTAAGTAATGGTAATATTGCCGCTGAAGGTCTGCAGGTATGTGATGAGCAAACAGGAATTGTTATAAATAGCTTTAAGGCTGTCAGACGGAATCCCGCAATCCGGCGCAAGGCGAACCAGCAAACCAATATAAGTGCTGATTAAGAGCAGGTCTGCAACCGTTTTGGGTTCATTGTGGAAGCGGAGATAAGACTGCAAAATAAGTTCCACTTAGTTCCAGTGGCTGGAAGATGCATTAAGAAAAGTCTTCTGAGGGAAAAGAATGCATAATGTTTTGGCTGCGTGCCTACTCGTACAGCGGTTTAAGTCTACACTGCATCTGGCCCGCAGTGAGGGGGTGAGCGCATCTAAATATTCATACGAAATCTGTAGATTTTATAAATGCATACAAGAGCAAATAATGGGGATGGAACGCCGGAACGCTTGAAATGCAATACGTTTAGTGCTCTTGATGGAGAGAAACGGCAAGTTACAGCCCATTCTTCATGCTCCCTAACCACCCCGAGGCGACAGAAACAGATTATTGTTTGTGCCGTGGCCTCAGATGCATGTTAGAGTTCATTTTCATCTATTAGCAAGGCCAACAGTCATGTGCTCGCCCTGCCAGCAACACACCCACCTGAAAACCCCAGCCCCGAAACTCATTCCTTCCAATTTTGTCGCACCTAGACACAATAAGAATATTCCCCCCCTCCAGCATCTTCCTTAAAGGAAGCGCGAGCACCGTGGAAAAGCATGAATTTTTTATAGACAAATAAAAAAAAAAATAACGCGGAAAATACAATTAGAAGTGGGAAGAGAGGATTCATCACTTTTACTGCAGAACACAAGCAGGTGGGAGACGAATTTTGTTTTTATGAGAGGAAGAGAGAAAGAAAGAAGGCAGAAAAGGAAAGATGGCAAGCGAGGGAGGCACTAATGAAGAGTTTTTGTGAGCTGCGTCCGCTTCAAATGTGGCCATTGGTGAAATTGTGCCGCTGACACTCGGCTAACTTGGTGTGTGATAACTCATCAATCATGTAAACAAGTGTGTCAGGGGGAGTAATGGCTGTTTGAACAGCGGCTGACTGCTACTTGTTAAGAGTCAGGTTAGATTTGTAGGCAGAACGCAGCTGGTTCGGATCTAAATGGTGGGAATTCAGGAGGCGGGAAATAGAGCCTTAAAAACATGCAAAAGCCATTATTTATTCTGAAAATGCTGCCTAATTATTCTAACATGGAATAAAATGTCCCGAGCTCAACGCAGCATCGGTCTTGCAGCTCTGTAATTAATAGTAGCTGTTTAGAACAATTAGGGACATTTTCCGCAAAACAATAATTTCTGCTGCATGTCAGTGGTTTTAACGTCGATGTAAGCCAGTCAATCAAAGTACTGAAGATATTTCTTTGGAGGCTATGGGCTGGTAAACATTCCCGGAATGTTTAGAAGTCACTGTCTCAACATTTCAGTCTCTTTGTATTATGGAAGACCCCCTTTGAGTGGCACAATGAATCCCTCATTGCTTCTGATAAGCAGGTTGCATTGTAGCCTCTGCTGCCGGTATGAGTGTGTGTGTGTAAACGGTCCGACAGGGCATTGAGAAATAACTAATTTCCCGTTTTATCATCACCACACCTGCCACGGATCCCAGAGCGCTGACGTCAAAGGTAAAAAAGCTTTGACCGGTCCACCTTAACCATCTGTTGCGGTCAGTAACAATGCTGTGGTTTTAGCAAAGAAATCATAAACCTCGTACTTCCCCTGAATTCTTTAATATCTTATTGTGTTGCAATAGTGGAACTGGATGGAGGGTCGGCATCTGGAGGCTATAAGCACAACTGCAATGGCCGACCAAAGCATCCATGTGCGCTAAAGCCGACACATGGCGGTCAAGATGCTCCCAAACAGCAGATTGGAGTGAAATCTTTTTTTTCTTTTTATGCTTTTCAATTGTCATCGCATCTAATTCACACATTGCACATATTGTGTGATCTATATGGTAATGACTTGATGTTTCTTTTTTTTCCAGGAGTACCACACAGTGATAAGATCACAGTCAGAGCTGTCACGATATCAGATTTTCACTTCAAGATCATCATGGGCAAACAATGTCACAATAACGATATTATCACAATATCATAATGGTATAATCGATGCAATTGATCTTTAACTTTATCTATGATTTTTTTCTCTTTTGGCAGATTCATTATAATCAAAAGACCTGTCTGAGGTGGTATAAAGACAATATGAAAATAGCAACTGTATAACTGCATACAAAAAGGCTGTTTTCAAGTGGCACTGGATCATTTACACGATATTATCATATGCGCATTTTTAACATGATATTGAAATTTCATTTTTTTATTCCACAATTATCGCCAATACCGGTATATCACGCCAGCCCTGGTCACAATATATCAAATTGATCAGAAATGGTTCATAAAGCTGTACCTGCCACTGCAAATATTTAATTGTAACGAGTTCCCTTTGTATTAAACAAGCATTCAGCATTATTACGTTGTGTCTCGTTGCTACATAAAGCGCTGGGAATTAATTGCTGGCATGTTTTAAGACACAAAGCTGTTACTTTCTTTGGCTCCTTTACAGAAGATCTGAGTTTACAGCACTGCTAGTCGGTTCAAAGTGCGTTTCGTCAATATAAATAATCCATAGCTTTGCGTTCATTGTTCTCCAGCCAAGGAATGCAAATGTAAAACTGCAGGCGAAACAAGACTTCCAATATGCCTTTGTCTGGAAGCTCATTGTCTCTGAACACTGATCCATGGACACACCCACATCCTCCCCTTTGTGTTTCACTCTCACACATGCATCCGCTCACACGCGCATAAACATACAACACTCGGCTTGTCAGCTCCTCTGCTCGCGCCGCTCTCTGTCAAACAGCCCACTCCGACAGAGTGAATCAGCGCAGCATGAGGTCACTCACCCTACACCTCCGTCTACACGCCGGCTGCGGGTGTGGAAGGGGGAGCCCGCCGGAGCGAGTGATGAGGGCGCGAGCACACGCGCGTCCGTCGTTCCCGGCGCGCACCTGACCCCCTTAAAAGTTCTGACAGCGCGCGTAGGTGCAAACGCCAGCAGAGAGATAGACTGCGGGAGCGATGAAGAGCAAATAATCATTCAGCCGTGAACAAACACAACTGACAAGCGCTGCTGCCTCCTCAGGATGCCGAGCGTGAAAGGTGCTATTTAGACAAATACTGCAGACGAAAGCGCCGTGCATTGACTCTATTGCGTACATGACTGTGAGGTAAAGGTCAAAAAAGTCAGGAGGACCAGGTGTGTAGAGGGGAGCATCATCATCAGGTGGAGAGAGGATGAGAAATCCTGTCTCCTAAAATGACGCTGCTCTTAAAAAAAAAATAAAAAAAATGTCGTTTTCCCCTTGAATTTAAATTTTAACACGATATGTGAAGACCAATTTTCATCGCTGTATGTCTCAGGTCAGTTGTCTATTACTTTATATCAAGATGACTATTCTTTTGACATTTTAGCAATTGGAGAAAAAATAATCTCTTTCACTTTAGATTCTCTAGATTCATGGTCTTTGTATTGTTCTTACACAATCACTGGCAGCGCTCTTTATTGATTCCTGCTGCTGGTGAAACCCCTTGTTTGGCGTCCATCAAGTTTAACAGTAAATCTACAGTTGGGTTGGTCTTTGGTTCACAAAAGCACTTGGCTGGTTGTGAGAGCAAAATCTGGGTGAAAAGTCTATACTCTATTAAGGTTGGTTGTCATGGTTACAAACAACATGGAAACGGCGGAGGTCTTCAGAGGCGAAAGTGAGGGCAGCATTGATGGTGGTGATCGATCTGTGAGATTAGATTATCAAATACATCGCTAATATCCCTCCTCACAAAGCTTGCTACTAAAAAATCATCTTATCTTATCTTAAAAAATAACTGCAATGTACACATCAAATTGGTGGAACGGCTGCTTCCTGCCACTGGATATTGACTTCATCTGATTACTGCCTTTGCAATTGAATGGAAATCGGTTTCCCTCAGAGCAGAACTGATGTTTGAAAAGTCCAGATGTCTCCACACACTCCAAAAACAACATTATCCTGATATCTCACTCTATTTGATTCTCAAAACACAAACAAACAGCATCTTTGATATTGTCAAACAGCTGTCGTCTGGTGAAATATCGAAATGAGCAAACATAAAATAAAATCCGCACTGAGCGAGGATTAAAAATAAGATTTTCATGTAAAGTAGCTGTTTTTTGGTGTTGCAGCTGTGACTTTGGGTTTTTTTTAAGGGACTCAAGTGACCGCAACGGGGAAAAGGAAGTCCATCTTTGATGTAAAAGTGTCGAGCAGAATACCCTTTATGGGCTCAGTGTCTCCAAAACAGCCTGCATGCGGTAGAACACTCGCTCTGGCTCTGCCTCCCACTCACTGTAATTCCACATTAGAGAGGCTGGAAAGTGAAAGCAGACAGTCTCTCCATGGTCAGCCAACCAGCACGATGTATTATTCCTTCTCTCACTCAAACACTTAGAGCATTTTATGTACCCAAACGTGTCCAGACTAACTTTGATAAATATGCGGGATTTAATTTGCTGGAGGAAGGTAACGCCTCATTTTCGTATCCAATTCCATCGTTATTCAACTGATTTCTTGTCTCAATTTGATGCAGATCAGCACGAATTTACACAACAATTTTTTTTTTTTTCTGCCGCCACTTCCACCGCATGTGTACAAGCTTGCGTGCAAATCCAAATGATGATGCATTGTGCACATTTGTTTGGAAATGTGTAATGTGTATTTAGTTTTATGGGAGTCACTCTCTGGTGGAGGCAGTCAATGCAGCTGAAAATCAAACCAATAAACATGATGGGACTAATGTGTACATCCCATTCCCCGTATTTTCTGCTTGCCAGTAAAAAGTCAGCCAAGCTTTCCGAGCTGCGGCACATCGCATCACGGGATGATGAGTGNNNCCCCCCCCCCCCCCCCCCCCGCCCGCTCTCTGCTCTGTAACTCACACATTATCCCTCCGTTCTGACAAAGGCTGCATCAATAATTAAATCTCGGGCCAAATTGCGGCACTGAAATTAATGAAGAGTGTGAATGAAATCAGCCATGACTCAAACTCAGGGGGCAAGACTGCGGTGCCCGACACTGTGGGCGAATCAAGGGTATGAATATCTGAGAGGGCCGGGCTTAATGTCTGTCTGCGGACGTTGGTTTTGATCCCCCGGCTTTCCTCCCCCAATCCACTCTGCCCTCCAGCACTTTGACGACTGTAGCTGTATGCGACGTGCATAAAGTAGACGGCGAAAGCTCAGAGATATCGTGTGTAAAATATAAGGAAGGCGTCTCAGTTCACGAACGCTATATCGGCCTGAGAAAAGGTCAATGCGTCCTCGGGGGGGAAAAAAAAACAAAAGACAAATGCCAATTCCTGCTGTCTTTCTGCCCCGGGAAAAAAAAAAGCACCTAAAATAACAGATACATTTATTTTCGTTGCTGGCGTACTGGGATGTTCCCAACCACCTCTGGTGAGGAGGGACTTTTGAAGGAGGCATTTCCTGTTCAAAGGAGCAAACGGCGACGGACCGGGTGACCCCCGTGGTCCGAGCTGCTCTCTGCGGGGAAAGCCAAGGCACACGGGGAGAAAACGACAGCAAACAGTCTAAGCAGCTGCTGGGATTGTTGGTTTAGTTTTGAAGAGTGAAAATCTGTTCACTTTAGCCAGGAATTACTTTCATATTTTGACTGACTTTTGTTTCAAGATTACAAAAATAAAAGCTTTAATCAATGTGTGAATTTCTTGCGCGGGGAGATCTGTAATACCTGTTGTAATGGTAGAGTCTGTAATTGACTTTTTTTTCTTCCTCCAGCCATATTTTCCTGAGGTAATTTTACAAGGAGCTGTCACGGAGCTCCACAGTCTCTAAATGGTCTGCTCATAAGTATTCTGTTTCCGTTTGTATTTCTGCTCAACCCGACCAGCCAAGGCGGGCGGCCACCCACCCTGAGCTTGATTGGTTTCCACTATTAAAGGGAATTTCCTTTCTTTCCTTCTCTCTTGATTTAAGAGCTAAATGACAGACTTTTCAATCATTTTAGATACAAAAAGCATTTAAAATAATCACCTTCAAAAGTATCACTCATTTGCAATCATTTGCAATTTGAAGCACCAAATGAAAGTCTTATAGATTACTAGAATTGGGTTTTGAACTTGATATCAGTATTTTAGAAACAAGGGAAGGGGAAGTGTCATTGAATAAAAGGTGCATACTTGATGGAGTAAATGGAGTACAACCTCCTTATTATGATGAGATTCAATTGAAAGTCAATATGCCTCCTCTGTGTTCAAAGTTTAGTTTTTTTTTTTGCAGGGGGGGACGACGACAATGGAAGTGACAATTAACAACCATACCTGCACTCAAGGCTAAAAGTAGACTTTATGCTTTCCTATTACAGTAACAGTACATCATTCATTATTACTTCCTTGGCAGAGGAATAATAATGATTAAGCTGAGGCCGACAATCTTCAAAGTAAAGGAACATTCCGTGAAAATGACCGATATGCAAGAGCAATAAAGAGAATGTGAGAAAATGTCCTTGGGTGCTCAGAGCTCCGCCTCGATACTGTAACCAAACCCTGCATCTGCTAAAGTGGTCTTTAGCTCAAAAGCGATGGACCATCATGTTGCACAGCAGGACGACCACCTGGGGGC
>CAESWR010001013.1:105108-121563 GCA_903171835.1 Mullus surmuletus
TAATGAAATCCATCGATGTAATTTAAAAGAGAATTTAAGATAAAATAAATAAATGAGGGGAAAAAAAGGTTATATCTTGTTTTAATAGCTGTATGGTCGCACAACGCGGTTTCTCGTTACTGCCTACTTGGTGTGTGTGACCCCAGGCGTGATGCCAGGAAATTTACTGAGGGGAATAAAGCAAAATTTGATTGCTGGAGGGGATTGTTTGTTTTACACGGCCGCACGTCACACGTGCAACATCACGTTTTGCAATTCCTAAAAGAGGGGGAGAGCACCTGACGCGTCTGTGTTGTGGCTATAATTACAATATAATCAGTCGCGTCAGGGAAAAAGAAAAGCGCTGTGTCTTTTTTCTTGATGAAACGCGTTTAACAAATGATTCCTTAATTCTTGTTCATTTTCTCATTAGTTCTGTAAATGAGCAGTTTGATCACGCCGGGGCTGGAAATTAGAGGCTGCGGCCGGGATATCTTTATCAAAGGACATATGTGCACGGTTTTATAATGTGCCAGAATCTGAGCATCTGAGATGTCTTTGCCGGAGTATCATTTCGTCAGCGATCAATTACTCCACAAAGATTTTTTTTTTCCCACCCCAAGATCTAATTAATGGTCCAAACATTAACAAATTGACACAGCCTGTTTGACACATTTGCACTTTTCAATTAAAGCTCTTTTTAAGTGTCTGTGTTGTATTTCCACGCTCTGCTATAGAGAGCGGCAATAATAAGGCTTTGTATGCCGATCGCGCTCCATAACATTAATGTGGGGAGACAAACGATCCGGAAGAGCGAAAGCACAACTAAATCTCCTCAGGCCCCAAAAAAGCCTCAGAGTAATTAATTCTGCAAAGAGATCCAACTCGAGAAAAAGAGAAGAAGAAGAAAAAAGAAGGTCATCCCGTGCGAGAACGAGGATTACGCGCAGTTTTTTGGTTAGTCGGAGTGAATGTCGACTAGTTGCTCTTTAATCGCGATGTGCTGGAGAGGACCGACGTGAAATCCAGATGCCTTGAAGGTAATTTAAGAGAGGCCCATGAGGCAAACGATGCTATGGCGTGCAAAGTCGTTTGAAAGATGTGCGTGGGCCATTTCAGTGTCATTCAAGGCAAATGGACGCACGCAGAAACCTTCCCGCCAACTAGTGTCTCGAAGGACTAAGCAAAGTGTGCTCTGAGCTGACAAAACCCAAATGCCAATATGTATTTTTTAAAGCGGAAAAAAAATGTGGTGCCGTAAAAACACTGATTAGCCATAAATATGAGGCAGTGGAGGCGGGAAAGTGTTCTGGAATAATTGTGATAAATGCCGGCAGTCAAATTAAAAAGCTCTGAGCAGGGAGGTTAGCGCCCGGCCTCCTCTGTTCTCTTTAACTGGCTGGAAATGAGTCCCATTCTACCTCTGACACAAAGGCTCATCTATGGGCAACGTGAAGTATTGATATGGACGGAGAATTCTGTCTGTTGTCTGACTTAATTCTGCGTCTTCTGCATTTTTATGTATTTCCTGAGAGCTGATCATTCTGATATGGCACAGTGGAAACAGTGTAGCCAGTGGTGGATGAAAGATAAACAGTAAGAATGGCTCATTACACCAAATGAGGCCATTTTTTTATTTATTTTTTCTGGTCCAACTGGACTTTTACGTGAATTGCTGGGAGAATTGCTGGTGTGAAAAAAAATAAAAATAAAATCTTATTTCTATCATTAACAATGATCCTTTGGGGCAGCTGTGTTTCAGAAATAATACTATTACATCTTTCTTTTCCATCGATCCCATCAATTTTTAATATTCTTGTTTTAACCGCCTTGCAATTTTTCAAGTCTACACTGCCACTGCGACTTTTGTTTGACCTAAAACCACTATTTTCCAGACGGCATAAACAAATACAAATAAAACATGTAAACCTAAGCCTCCCTCGGAATAACGTCATACATCTACAGCTGTATGAAGGCCTTTAGCTTTCAATTTTGAGCAAAACAACAGCACAGACTTTCCTCCATTCTTGATGCAGCCGTTAGAGGACATTAATCTTCTGATTCCAGTCCGGGTGGGACAGCGAGAAAGTGCATGTCCCAAAATGTCAGGGCCATCGGCATCATAGCACATTTGACAACAGAGATAAATGTTTCTGGGGTTATTTCAGAGAACTTGTGGTTATCTCTGCAATGTGCCACGTGGTCGCACATCACAGGCCTGTCAAACGACTTGACGGGGAAAACGGACACACTAATCTGATCCAAACTCCTGTTCACTAAGGCGCTTTGATTAAAAATGGATTGAACCAGTTTTCCGAGGTGTCCCTTGAAGAAGTGTCATTGATTCTGCTAAACAATGAAATCCCCCGAAGGCCTTAACCGGCTCTGACAACTCGAGATCCGCTGCAGCAGCACAATCCTGCATTTGGGCAGCACAGCAGCATCTACCGTGTACGGAGGGAGAAAATTCATTTAACTTTTTTTTTTTTTTTTAATCTGTAGAAGTAAACTACTGCCTTTAGAGCAAAGCAATGAAGTAAAGACTTGACAGTTATGATACAATATCAAATACCGTGTTGTATTGTCACTCACATCTTTACATTGATTTTGTATAGATAGTATTGATAGATTTTATCACTTCAGTTTCCTTTGGTTGAATGATTTTTGATAGAAACCTCAAAAATGACGGCAGATGATTGATTCAGCTTTGGATTCATGACTGAAAAAAATGAACTAAAAAGGGGAATTCAACAGGAGGCGGCACTCAAATCTTTCTTCCGCAAGAACCGTGGGTTTGCCGTTTTGCCAACCGGGCACATCACCTTGCTCTTTGCTCTGATTGGCCATAGTACTTCCAAACAGGGTGCCAAGTAATCTGAAATGCATGCCCCATCCCTGACATCTTTCCAGATGCGTGTCTGGATTTCCAGGCCAATGTAACCGCACAAAAAGCCTCAAACCGAGAACACAAAGGACGTGAACCCTCTTTATCTCCGGTCATTAAATAGTTGGCCTGTCTCACCCGGGGATTTTCCAGTTTTCTAACAATTGTAACTGTTTTCTATTATTCAAAGTTCAGGTGACCAATCAGGGTTCAACTGACTCGCATGAGGAGCGCTGAGGTATCAAAGAAGATGAACCCATTGTTTGGCTTCCTTGAAAATACAATTAGCTCTTTCAAAGTATCTTCATTCGTACATAAAAAAACACTTTGGATGTCACAAAACAGGCATTGTTATGAAATCCAGCATCAAGGCAACAACTATCTCTTTACGCTCGTCAACATTAATCTCCAAAATACCGCCGCTGCTGCATAAAGCCTGAAGAGTTTTTTGTATCCTCTGCGTACCCAAAAAAACGCAAGGACGGCTTTCATTGCCTCGTGGCAAAGCATTCTTTAGAAGCACCTGCACTTACTACGAGCAGCTCAGACGTCGCTCCACTGACAGCAAAAGAAAAACCTTTTATCCGCCAGATTACGCTACATTAACTCCAAAACTGGGGGAAGATGATACAAGTCTTGGTGTCAAAAGCTAAAAGCAGAAACAGAATCCATACGGGTTCTGGAGCTCTGTGGCCTTTAGGGGATAAAACACTGTTGTTGCGGCGTTGCACGAGTTCAGCTGTGGCAAAGTCTGTATCACAAAAAAATATATATATACATTTTCACTGGTATATTTCACTGGTTCTAGGCTTTTTCACTGGGCTTTATTGTATTTGTTTGCAGAATCTACGTTTACAGAGCTGCGTGAGGAGCGTGTAAACCTCCTCCTCTGAAGTTGTCATGTCTTTTTTGTGCATCTTCCTAAATCCCGCTTTTTTGTGAAGTCACCAATCAAACGTTATTCCTCCAAAGTTTCGTACCACACAAGAAGAAAAAGATTACCAACATCGCTGTCATAGCTGCCAAAGCGAGGATCCTGCACGTGGGCCCCTTTGCATTCCTCAGACCACCCTCGCTGCTACTGTAGTGACAGATTACACTTGTTTCACTACCGCCTGGCACTTTCAGCAAGAGGAGGGCGACAAGGTGTGATCTTCTCACTCGTCTCACGGGTGTCCGCCGAGTCCTCGAGAGTGTGTGGGAATCGAGAGGGATGGTCGACACATTGCTGGAGGGGCTGGAGTGAGCGTGGCCATTGTGACCTTGCTGATTGAGGAACAATTTGAAGCAGAGAATATGGGTTTATTTGGAGCTCTGCCTCATCCATTTAATCATTTGACTCGGAGTGAGGTTTAAAAATAAACACTGAAATGTATGAAGGGATATTGATATCGGATATTGGTCCGATATCAGCGGAGGTGGGTAGAGTAGTCAAAATGTGTACTCAAGTAAGAGTACTATTACTTTCAAAAAATATAGAAGTAAAAAGTAGTCATCCAAAAAAATTACTTGGTGAGAATACTACTCAAGTAGTGAGTAACTATAATATCTGATTAATTTTCTTATGTGCATGAATTCAATCAGACAAAAATATTTTTAAAATGTGCAAATTCAGGTAAACCCCTTTAACCAAAATGATACGAGGCCACGAATGTTCCTCCGCCATAGCGAAGCGCCGGCCACTAACTATTTATGTGGTCATGTGACTGAATGGCAACCTCCGATTGGTGAAATAGAGTCATGTGGAAGTGTCTCCAGCATAATAAAGATGTGTAGAATCACTTGCATAAAAAGAGACGTAATGAGCGAGTGAAGTAAGACTAGCGTTTCTTCTTCACAAACGTACTCAAGTAAAAAGTATTGTGCATTAAAGTTACTCATAGAAGTACAATTTAACCAAAAATGTACTTGAGTTTATGCAACTCGTTACTAACCACCTCTGGATATCAGCAAAATAAAATAAAAACGAGTATCAGATTATATTGGCCTGCATCTAAAACCATTGATACAAGCAGTCCATTCCAGACTCTGCTCCTCCTGCACTGTCAACCCAGAAGACAATTAAAATCTCCAGTCACAGCCGCTCTCATGTGCAAGATTGGTTTGCCCAGCCCTTGTCCACAGAGATAAACAGCCCAACCCCTATTAATTCCTTCTTTAAAGTTTTTAATCCGAGATCTGTGCAATCTTTGAGCCCTAATATTTCATATTTTCCACACTAGCCATGAATTTACCCAACTTGTTGCTTTCCGCGCACGCGCTCCTTTTCTCGATGCGTCCTCATTCACACAGTCCTCCCGGTAGACTGAGAAACCGCCGGCTAACGTGGGCGGGGAGACGACAGGTGTTCGCATGCGTGGGCCAACTTGTCCGACTCAAGTTTTGACGTAACGGGGACGACAAAAAGGCAATTAAGAAAATGTATATAATCCACGATAATTCATGGTGAGTGCCAGTCCCAAATTCACTCCCATACACAAATCCAAATAAAAAGGAACACAAAAGATAGACATCAGCAGAGCCACGCCCCTCTTTCTTTGTCAGTCGCTGGCAGAGAAGAAAACGGCAATGACGAGGAAAAAAGAAAAAAATCACTTCTGCCCCTGCCAGCTCATGTGCTTCCTATTCACAAAACAAGATCAAACCATATAACCGACGTACCTGGCCTGTTGTCAAACCAGATGCTTGAGCAGAGACTGGCAGCCATCGTTCAGCTATTATTGTCTTTCATGGCATCAATATATTGCTTTAATCTTTTTTTTTTTTTTTTTTTTTGCACTGGCATTCAAAATCCAAGTGTCTCCAAACACCTTTGTAATGGAAATGGATAATACGCTTTCCCAGAGGGGTTAATCAAACCCATTGTTGGCCAAGAATGAAAAATCATGAAAAGACATGAAAGGGAACTGATTGATTATGCGTATGGAAAAGAAGGGGGGGGAAAAAAAAGGAACGAATCGGTGTCCTTTTCTTTCCAAAAATGCCATGCTTCCTCCTTGATACAGGAAGTGATTTATTTTGACAGCTAACTCATTGAGTTTTATCTTATCCATATAAAAAGTCTTTGTTGTGAGCTACAAAAGAGACAGACACACGGAAACGGAGAAAAAGCAGACAGCCGGAGAAGGGGAGCGGGCGGGGAAAAAAGACAAACAAAGAACAATTAAACACACAACAAAAAGAAGAAGAAGTTAACAGAAGTATATGTGTGAAAGTAGCTGTTGAGTGGAGCTGTGGGTAAGCTGCTGGCTGAGGGCCTGGTGGGTTAGATTTGACCCCACAGAGGAGGAGAGTGCACAGTCCAGGTCTATAATTAGAAAACACACAGCGCCGCTAATCCTTACTGAATGATTAAGCAGCAAACAGTGAGTTTACAGCCAGGAATCCGCAACCCGGCCGAATGTGGAGAGCCGCGGCGGTCTTGCCACAGGACCGAGATCTGACGGAGGACGACCCATTTGTTCTGCTTCTTGCTCGGGTTCAGGTGTGGCCGTTTGGCCCAAAATACGTCCAGAGATCCTAATAGGATTTTGGAGACGCTAACACACTGAAGCTGGAGTTATGGATGTGTTTAGCACGATTAGGAGAAAGGTTAGAGAGAGAATATTCGATGAGCACAATTGACATGTATGGTAATTTTTCTGTACAAAAGCTACACGTATTTGGAAGAGCAACCAGTAACCTTCAGATTTATTTGCACTCTGGATGTCTCGCCGGCAGGCTATTCTTTATGAAGTGTGGGGTGATGGATGTGTCAGACTCTCACACCAGAGACTGGCATGGTCCTGCACTCACAGATATTGGATTCCCCCCCCCTGCCCTTTTTCCCTTAAAACCAGAGCCACAATCATTCCCTAGCTATAAACATACTTGGACAAAAGAAAATTAATTAAATTCATTACAGAATCGAAAGATTTTCCAAAAATCAACCAAAATGAAGTGTCTGGTGAGGATGGAGCAATCAGCATACAAATGAGCTCATGCTTTCAAATTGCGTGTGGCAGTACACACAACTCGATCCTTTCCATTAACTTCTATTAACTTTTCTCAACTACCCAGCTGTGGAAAAATGAGAGAACGTGTGAATGCTACAGTTTATTTAGGCACAAATAATAGGAAAGGATCATGACTTGGGTTTACTCCTCGGTGTTAACAGATTTGACATGGAGGCATGCTTCCATTAAGTTCACGAGGGCTTAGAGCAGTCGTGCTGTCAAAACGCCAAGTGCATGAGGGGCTGCGCCGCGGGCTTTTGGAGCCCTTTATGCACACTTTCCTTAAGTCTGCACTTCTGCAGACTTCGCCTGAGGGAATTACCCATAGTTCCTAACGGTGTGACGTCAGAGTTTTAAGCATGTGACAAAGACATGAAATCAAATAATGAGGATGATCTACAAAAATACGGTAAATCAGTTCGGTAGCAGAGGGAATTAGAAAAGTGTCGTCCCATTCGTCTTAATATTCATCTTTATATTGTTTCAGTTTCAGGGTTTTGGGACTTTGGGAGTGGGCCATGCACTATTGATGAATGAAAACTGCTTTGAAAACTGTGTCCGATGCAGAGAAATTCATATACGTCATTCATATAACATGGCGCTAAGGATCGGTGTATCCCATGCAGATGAAAACAGGGCCATCAATTTGAAAGTCTAAAGTCTCATCATTTGTATGCAGAACACATCTTGCATGCAAACCTTTTCCTCTTGGCGGTCGTTGTGTTCCCATGATTACTCCACTAATGAATGTGCAGATATATTCCAGTGGCGCCGACATTACCATCATCATTCTATATCACAATGTAGAGAAGAGGAAGTAGGAAAAAAAGAAAAACAAAACTGCAAACCTGATTACTTAGATATATCATGGATGCACAACATGTCCCAGTAATAAAAAATGCATCCGTCCAGTTTGCAGCAGTGCAACAACAAACAGCTGACAAATTGAATTTCCACACCGGACTGTAAATCAGTGAGAGCAGAAGGTCCGGGTCGCCTGACAAGAGGAGTGCAATTCCTTCCAAACAGAGCTCACCTTGCTGCACATGCGCTCGCCTCAAATCTAGTTTACTAGTAAGCCGAGGAGAGGATCATGGCCATCACTTGCAATCTTAAACCACTTGAACCATTCACACTTGTGTATGAGAATAAGCGAAAAATAATCATTGATGATAGAAGCAAAGAAAAGAAGGCGGCCATTATCCAAAACGCTCTGGCTTGATTCAACAGAGGCCAATTGTCGTCTTTTCTGCGGCGTATTCCAAGAAACCGCCCGCGTGTTAGAATCTGAAGCACCAAACACCACTGAGTCCATTGTGAAGCAGTTGCAGGAGCAGCTTGACAACTCCTCAGGGCCACGAGCAGTTTTCAAAGCGTTCAAATCAACAATTGTTTAGCTTTTACATCAGCATAAACAATTTTCATTCTGCCGTAGATCAGGAGATTAAGACAGTAAGTCTGACAGACAGAATGCATTTAGGAGCAGATTTATGTCTTCCCTCGCCTCCTCTCCCTCAGACAGCGGTGGCAGCGGTGGCAGTGGAGGCGGCAGCAGCCAGCCAGCTCTGGAGGAGCTGTGGAAGACAGCTAATCATTAGCCAGTTAGCCTCCATTATGGCTTGGAATCCGGGCCCGGTGATAAAGAACCAAAGAAGTCCGGGCTCACAGCTTAATGATCCAAAGATCAGTGCAGGATTTACAGGCTCAGGGGTTCCACCACAGCCCCTTGGACAAAAGCCTCCTGCCTGTCTTCATCTACTTCAGCAGAGGGACTGAGTTCATAAAACCAGGAAACAATGTTGGAAAGCAATAAACCCCCCCCCCCGCACACACACTTCATCCACCCCACCTATCCTGGAAAAAAAAATGAAGGAGACATCAATTGCCAAGACAAAGCTTCCACTTGATTAGATGATAAATAAAGGCCAGATGCCAAGAACAAACATTTCACACACCAGGAGTTTTACCATGCCTTCAGCAGCCTTTTTATTTAATTTTGTCTGAAGAGTTTGACATTATAGCTCTCTCTGGATTTACGTGCGCTATGGAAACTTGACTGGACTGTTTCAGGGCCGGAGGATCACCACAGATCGCCATCTGAAGCTTTGAGATAATGCCATCAAACGCAGAGTGCCCCTGCCACAGCCAAATGCCAGACGTTTGTGGTCCTCAAATGGGAGCCAATGGCATTTGAGAGACCCCTCCAAGGGGTTCATCGGACCAACTATCCGAAATCATCCGGTGAGACGCTGAAGCACACACTGGAACAATACATCCCTGGTTTCCCCCCGCTTCCCTGGACTGTGCACCTGCTCATTACTTTGACCCTCGAGGCAAGAACTTTGGTCTGTTTGGAGAAGCTAATTGACAAAAGTAACTGGTAAGCACACTTCTGAACATCAAATGGAATGCTTTTCAAAGAGCCGATACAAGAAATGCCCTCTTAACCATTCCAGGTCAGTTCTACCATCTACAATAAAGGCCAAAGTTTGATTGTATTTCATCAAAACCCATTTTCATGGTCATCACGTTTAGCAAACTGTGATTTGTGCCCTCATCAGACGGTCCGTGCAAACTTAGATCAATAGTAATGTAATGCTCAGAAGGAAATGGCTCAGTCTAGGCGAGGTTCTGCTCAGCTCTTCTTTAAACAATAATGTGCTTTAAGGCTGCGCGTTAATTCCATGAGGCTTTTTTTTCCTCCTCTGGGTTTTTATTTATTTATCCTTTAGTGGTATGCAGGGTTCAACATCAATGTTTTATTGCCTTGCCGGGATAAGAAAGTGGGAAAAATCTGTTTTGTCACATTTGATGGTTGTAGCGGTGAATATATCCTGATCAAGAGTTGTCCAATTTCACCATGATTTTTTAGACTGATTTGGCCCATTTGTCGAATCGTAAAAGCTTTCTATCACATTTTTTTCAATATGCAGCTCCTGCGAGCTCAACTCCTGATTGTGTTAACAAAAGGAATATATTATTTACAGTAACAAGCGTGTCCTGACTTCATCTTGCTGCACTGAAAAATATTACAAATACTCTTTGGTTAGGTAAATCTAATCAAATGACTCAAAGACACATAGTTTGCTTGGGTGCCCAACTGTGCGTTCAATTAATAACAGCGAGAGAATATTTGGAATTTGCTTGAGATTAATCTATTCATTTCCTGGTGATTGACGATCAAACGAATCAGTAAATTGTGTCAACACACTTTCATTAGTGGCAGTGACTTAGCCAGGTTACAGTGTACCGCCAACATTCAAAGAAATTTGTTGGTGTTTTTTGGATTATTTTTTAAACTTCATCAGTATGTGTTGGTGAGGTCGTAAGGCTCGTAAATCATATTCCTAACAAAATCAGCCGCCTGCCTTGCTGATAAACACTCCTGTGTGTGGCCACAACTCCACCAAACAGCCTTTACGAGTAAATCACATCTGCAGATGGCCGCTTTCTTTCGTGCAAATGGAAATTCCAAAATTTGAAGAGTGTGCGCTCCACTTTGTAGCGACAACACTGTCTGCTGCTACTAATTTAGCAATTAGCGAGCTCGGAGTGCGGTGAGGGTGGGTGGTGGAGGGAAGCGTGCAGGTCTCCCTGGCATGTGCGCTCCAACATCTCTACGGCTAATCAAACTCGGGACAGAGCCAAGTGATGACATCATCGCGCTAGCATGTGTAATGGGGGTGTGAGACTTGGACTGAAGTCAGTTTTACTCATTTCAGGAGACCCCTCCGCATCACCGTCACCACCATCCCCGCCCCCCAATGTGATGTGAAAGCCTCTTCTGTCAGCCAGGCCAAGGATCTGCCAGCGGCCCCCTCTCTTTGTGCACTGAATGGGCACGTTTTAAGGCGCCCTAATGTACCATGGCTGGACCACAAAGGCAGCGTGGTAATTTGCCAAGGATAATGACGCTCTCTTAATTCGGCCTTAGCAGCCATAAACAGACCTTTAAAGAGAATCCCCATCCAAGGATGAGTCCCCCTGTCCCCCCCAACTTCTTTTCTAGGTCTCCCTCTCGCTCACTCCAATCCTTCTCTCTTTCGGGTTGGCCTGAAAGGAGCTTGTTTTCTTCCGGCTTATTGTCATCCTGAACTAAATATCAGCAAACAACAGCAGGGCTGGAGAAGACAACATGCCAACCCACGACTGGAAGTCCCTGATCTTCCTCCCAGAGGAGTGCAGAGGACCAAGACAAACAGTGGAGTTTCTTCAAAGTGGGCACCATTCAGAGCGCCGCCGCTCATATAGACCGGGGGAAAGACATTTAGGGCTGCATTTGAGCAAGTGAGCGGGAAAAACAGTAAGCAAATGTCAGCGATGGGCTGCAGGCAAGAGGATTGCGAGGAGCAGAAGGACATGCTGCTGAATGCTTTTCATCTTAAAGTGGCCTGTGGTCCTTGAGATGGGCTTCGGTTTTGGCAGGACTGATTTGCAGGTGCCGTATTGTTGTAACCCATAAGGAAAGGTTTCTGGGACACTACAACCTTTCACATTTGAGACAAATCTGATCAACATCTTTATGACGACCACATTGAGATTACCATTTGGTAACACTGGTCTGTTTTAAAATCTTCCACTGTAATTTTAATCATTCGGGCCAATCAAAACACACACTTCTGAGCACGAAGATAAGTTCCTCTGCCAAGGAGTTAATATAACGGAAGCATCCAAATCACCACCCTTGCAAACCACTTCCACCAAATTAAAAGGAATTTGGCCTCAATGGTCATGTAGTCTTGACAGAAGAACATCTGCAGGGTGCAGACCCCCACCAGATTCAATGCAAAAGAAAGAAAAACCTTTTGCAGTGTCCTACTCTAACAATTACAGGCTCCTTATAAAAGAAAATAATTGAGAAATAAAGAAAGAAGTCCAACTAAACACACATTTTAAGACCTTTTACAAAATCTAGCCTCAGCATAGAAGTATATACACATCTATATTTTAGTAACGTTTCTTGTCAGTCAACTTCGTGGGACAGTAAGTGATCACTTGTCTCCCACTATTTCTTTCAAGCACTGAGCTGAAACAAGCAAACATTAAATATGTAAATATGGATAAACCACATACAGTAACACAACATCTCTGGTTGGGGTCCTACTGATGGCTTGTCACAACTCAATCACATCAGTAATCAATCAAATCCAGGGTCAAATACCCATGATACTCTATAAGGGTGTTGAGGATGTAATAGCAGGATTGTCTTTCTATACTTAATATGACGGATAAATACTGCAGTGGCAACTCCATTTTGTTGTACCAAGGATGATGTCACAAGGTGTTAAGGGACTCGTGTCACATCTCATCCCAACAATGATTTTTTTTTTCTGTACAATTAGCTTCACAGCTGTCTGCACTGGAGTGATTCAGTGACTCACATTCACACAGAGGGAAAGAGTGACACAGAAAGAGGTAAAAACCCATCCATTAGCAGTTTGTATGAGGCCCCCACCACTCAATCCCCCCACACTGCTCCTGCTCCTGCTCCCGCCTCCATACTCTCGCTCCCCTTTCAAATTGCTTCTCTCAGACAGAATAAAGGGCTTTCACCCAAAATACCGCCCGTTTCACTTTTACGACAGAGGACCAAGATTGTTTTGGGAGGGGACCTAAACAGATTGATGAATTGAGAACGGAAAAAAAATGTTTTCGCATAGATATTCACAAGAGGCAAAGCCAGTGTTTCATTATTACAGCAGAAATTCATTATTGCAAAAAAAAAGAAACCTTGAGGGATCTTGGAAGGGGGAGGGGTACACATTCTGGCTCAAAAAAATATATGTGGAGATGAACTGAAGAAATCCATAAAAGTGGCAAGTTTTAAAAGAGAAGGATGAAAATGTACTCACCAACTAAGCATCACTGGGGTATACGGACGGGGCTGAGGGGGCCGTCTGTCTTTTTCGAACCAATTCTGAGAGAGGAGAGAGAGAGGGGGAGGGGGGTGGGGGGTGAGTCTTTTACTAGCTGCTCACCTCCCTCTCATAAGCAGAGTGTAGCGCCACAAAGAAGCACTGGCGCTCTCATAAACAAACCGCCAACTTTTCAATGGAGCCGGGGGAAGGCGGAGCAAGGACGGCATTTAAACTGAGACTGTGGGGTCGTGGGGGGGCGGGTGGAAAAGGGATGCCTTTACACTGAGCGAAGACCCAGCTGGACAATAACAAAACCACAAAGTTCAGCACAGTTCAAGCCAGTAAAGCGCAAAAGCCCATTTAACATTAAAAGTTGTTGTGTCGCGCAGGAAAAGCAAGAGGCCGCGGCGACTGTAAATTAACAGTAAACATGCAAATGCAGCGAGCGCGCGCCTAATTGTGTCGAGTCAAACACAGATGCTAATATGCAGAGAGCACTTTGGATCCAGAGCTTTTTGATCTCGGCACCACAGAGCAAATTGGAACAAATAGCCTCGGCCCGTTTCTACAGCAACCTGCAGGAGTGGCTCAGACTTGCCGTCCCTCTTGTGGCGTCAAATGCCACGTTATGGCTGCAGCTCCCGCTCAAAAGCATGGAAAAAAAAAAAGACCTAAAAAAAAAAAAACTAATAAAAGTCAGCTTGATCTCCATCTGCCGCAGATGTGACTGACCACTTGAGGGAAAAATAATGAAAGGTGCTTTTGGCAGAATGCTGCCGTTTGTAACAATTGGAAGAGTTTTGCAAAAGTCTTTAATACAATGCGCTTTGAATTATGCAGCTTTACTATAGAATATTTATTACCATTTAGGTTTTATGGATCCAATTTTTCATACTTGAGTACAAATGACCCTCTCTTGAGGACAATTTCAGTCATGTTTAAAGTGAAACGTGCAGAAAAATAACATTACATTTGGCAAAAAACTAGGGGCCATTTTAAAGGTGAAGGCCTACACTCTGGAAAAGTGTGCCTGATTGCATAAAAACCACCACATCAATCGTGATGACACTCAGTTGAAAGAGGGAGCATCTGTGAAGGAGTGAGCCGTAAAGATTTAAGGCAGTTTTAGATATTTTGCCTCAGAAACTACTGTGGATGTCTGCGATCTCAGAGTGCTCTTGGTGGTAGATTAATAATTAAATATCCACTCGAAAGTTCCCCCTCTAAATTCTGTTTCTGTGCAGAGCCTCTCACCACAAAGACAGGTAGGCAAACGCAACAAAGGGGATTTTCTATGGAGCTAAGCCGAGAATTTAGTGCCGAGCAGCGGGAAGTGTAGACTCAAACAAAAAACTCCCCATTATCTCCGATGTCAGTGTGAGATGAGGCCCATTCTCTGCAACAAGTGAGGAGGAAGAATTCTCATAAACTGCTTAGTCCGAGACCTGTAGTCTTTCCGGCACAAACACACACACACACACACACACACGCACACACACACGCACACACGCACACACGCACACACGCACACACGCACACACCAATTTCCTGAGGTAATGCATCCACACCAGACAGTCAGACAAACAATGTCTGGAACTACTCAACCCTGCTCAAATTCACTAAAACTTTAATGACCAGATAACTGGCATGTGGCAGTGTGTGACACAAAACGCACTGCAGAGCCGCTGCCTGACAAACACTGATAAGTTGATAACGGATAACAACAGTCGATGCCTGGTTTGAGACCTAAATTACCGCTGGTCGCACGGATTTCTCCAGCGATAACAAAAAGGTGTGGAAAAGCCATTGGAAAGTGTTGGAAATATCACCAGCTGGCCTGTTTGAGTAACAACCAAATTAATCAGGCGACGACTTAGAGCTTTGAAACGCAGGAAATCAAAATGATGATGGCAAAGATAAGATGAACACTGTTTCTCATGTGTACAAAAATAAGAAAACTGCAAAGGCCTGTTTCTTTGATCTGTGTGCCAAACATTAGCCAGCCAAATGCCACATTGTCCTCGCAATACTAATACAGAACAGATGTGTCTGTCACTGCTTTTCTACTGCAGGGAAATATTATTATAAGATAACCAACTCCTGTCATTAACACTCAAACATGAAGCATACAGTCTCAGCTGTCAATCAACCATGGGCACAAATCGACGAGTCCCACTTTTGGTTCTGTCATAAGGGGGCACAACGTGAATTCTAATTTCTCCAAACGATCTCAACAAGTACAACGTAGAAAAGTGTTCATGTTCTGAGAATTGAAATGACCTCAAGGAGAAACACTTGATTGGTGAGTAACACTGAGCACCTGCTCGTCATCAAGACAAAAAACTGTTTAAGGTGTCTGAGTGTCAAAGCATTATTACGTAAACACTATCTCACAAATACATGAGCTCGCGAACTGAATAACATTTTTGCTCTACAGACCTTAACAGGGTTTTTTTTTTCAGCAAAATAATCAGAGAAAATCAGACAAATGGGTTATGGAGGGATAATTTCATCAGGTGTATTATTTTTGACTGGTTTGCCTCTGTGTGCAGCCAATTCGAAACACTTGAAAAACTCCAGCCGTCCCACTGATAACAGCGTGAGATCGAATTCGCAAACTGGAGCATGAGACCACGATCTTAAAGGGATAGCTCAGATTTTTTGATGCTTTGTTCATGTGACTCCATCAACTAGACGGAACTACTTTCTGCAAAACCAAAACCGGGCCGGAAATCCGCTCACGGGACACAGTGGGGGAAAAGTCACTGCTGATGAACGACACTGATCGTGAGGACCTCAACTTCATGTCAAAAAATCTGAACTATCCCTTTAAAGCTCTGTTCTGCAACTTTCTCTCAACTTCTGCTGCCCGCCACAGCGCTCGCCTGCTACCAACGAGAGCTGTTTATCAGCAGTCGCTACCGGATCATGCGTGAAGAATAAAAAAATTAACAAGAAATCAAAATGGCCCCATCAAGCTCTGGTTACTGGTAACCGAGTCAGACTTAGCGTGAAGTAGGTGAGGAGGCAAATTACAAAACAGTGGGAGCACACAACTCTATTTATCTGACACACACAGGAATACACTCAAGCACTTTCCCTGTAGCCTTGTGTGTTTTAATGTTCTTTCTTCGGGGCAGCAAAGGAAATGTTTCTAATTAGGAGGTAGTTACTGCCTGCAGCTCTCCAGTAGACTGTAGAGAAGGGGTGGGGGGGCACAAAACAAAAACAAACCGTCACACCAGTTCCCCGTTTTTGCCAAAACAAAACAACAAAAAATGCACCACATGGTATTAGGTGGAACAGCAGCGCCGCAGGAGCGCAGACACTCTCAACGCACCGTAGCAGAGTGGATGAAACTTGTAATGCTGCCGACGTATAGTCTGATGCCACATGGGGACTCGTTTTCGCCAAATAAACAAATGTTCTTCCAAGTCACCGGCGGCAATGGCACACATGAACATTTTTTAAAACTTTCGGTATGAAATCGGAATTGTGATTCATTGGTTACCAAAGGGTTTATATCTATTGGCCATCCAGACATCAAAACCAGCTCTCTCTCTATAGGGCTATAATTGACAATGTGATATTAATCTTATTTTCTATTTAAAATTTATTTTACCAGGACGATCCTACTGAGATTAAAAAACATTTTAAACTTTTTAATCTAAGGGCGGCAGCAGCAAATACCAAATAGGAACAAAATTACATAGGAAAATGCAAGTAAGAAAAAAAAAAA
>CAESWR010001013.1:135876-146347 GCA_903171835.1 Mullus surmuletus
GGGGGGGTCTAAATGGGCATTGGTGGGAGTGTAAAAAGACAGAGTAGACCTTCAAAGATCCTCAAATGGACTTCTGGATTCAGGTGGGGGAGGACATGAAGCACACAGGTGAAACTTTGTCCGCTATGACAAAAACAAAAAGTGCCTGAGATCATCATGGAAGGAATAATGCAATGAATGATGAATAATGCCTCGCTCAGGCTTGTCCTGTATGCTTTCCATCATCCCAAAATCCAGATGCAGTGTTTCTAGGGGTTAGTGGAGGATGGGGGAGGTGGGACTTGGGCTGCTTATCTCCATCATGCAGACATTCAGCCTCCAGTCTTCCATCCCTTCCGACACCTTGTTAGCGGGCCGCATGGCAACTGGAGTGCCCGTGTGACTGCCCAATAACCGAGTGGTAGCCCTGATACCCCAATACCACTGTGGACCACCTGGACCAGCTCGACATCTCAAGTCGGAGCGTGGATTGGAGACGCCAAGACAAATGTTTCGCCATTAATCAAGCGGACAGCAAGGATTGATTTTTAGTAGACGCACAGGTGAATCTCATTTCCGTCTTGGCTTAATCCAACATTTCAATTTATTCAGGCTTTCATACGCCACGTTGGAAAGTAATAGATTTTTTTTTGCGTGATAAATAATTCACATGATTGTGATTAAACTTTGTCCCATCCTTGCGCGAGCGAGACAAGCTTTGGTTGTGGCTGGCAGGCCTCTTAACGCCTTGATGCTGATGAGGAGGCCCTGAGAGCCGACTGTCTCTCTTTCTGCCAGGACATTAATCACTGTCGCTCTCCTCCCTTTCTCTGTCTGCCTTGGTCTGAAGCAGGCCCTCCTGCCCCTGCCGAGAGCCACTTTTTATCACCATAGTAACCAAAACCAACCACAAACCAAACTGAGCAGCGGTCTCGTCAGCAGAAGGCGGGGCGGGGGCAGAAATGTGTTTACGGTTGATCACTTGAATCTTGGCGGGCCAAAACTGATGTACATCATCCTTCTTTGTTCCACTTTGTTGACGTAGACTTGGACTCGCCTCCGCTGACAGACGGAAGAAACCTCTGTGTGGCGCGCCGCAGCTTATCTTGTCTCAAATATCAAACAAGGGCTAAAAGATGAGGGGTCTACATTCCAAACACTTACTGCTCCGCCCATTTCAGAGGCATATACGTTCTCCACGTTCAGCACCAGCGAACTAATGAGCTCTTGATTAAGGATCCCCTGGAAGCTGTCACCCTGCACGCCTCGGCTAAGGAAAGCAACTTTATAGTTACGCTTCAAAATCAGCCACTTTGATAGGAGGGAAAACTCCAGTCGGCTTAAGACCGTGAGATTTCAAGTGAGATCCAAACAAAAAGGTCAGAAGATGGAGCTGAATAATTTCTCTTGAATGTCTGGCAGGTTAAAGCCAGAGTACAGCAAGGTGCTCATTGGTACCCAGTTCAAACAGGCCAGCTATCAAAAGCAGACACTGAGTAATAGCTTAGTCTGATTCTCTGAGAATGCCAAGATGTTTTTGGCATGCGAGATGTGGGCCTATAGCTGCCACGCAAAGTTTCTATTATTGCTTCGGTGTCACACTTGCTTCTACAATTTAGAACCGCGCTGCATCCTGTTCGCATAGAAACACTAAATATTGATTTTGCTCTTCCCAAGGAGAATTGACAAGAGACTTTGAAAGCATGTTGTGAGCATTCTGTCAAATCGGCTTTTTGTGGTGGATGTATAAAATAGAAAAGATGATGTATGAAAGAGTCAGCCTAATGGTATGTTTCACTACAAGGGTCTGGAGTACATTCAGGGAATAGAAATAAAATATCAGTAATGAAACCTACATCTGTGTGTGCGTGCATGTGTTTTAAATGTGTGACAGAGCAGTTCAAAGGATATTTATGACACACATTCCACTTGGGAGTTCACTGTTGGGTGACAGATCAAGGTGAGGGAAGTTATGACCTTCTCTCAGACAGGAGACAAGATGAAAATATAAGAATTTGCCGGACATCTGGAGTAAAACTGTCTATATTTGGATATTAGGTTTGTCTAATATATTCGCCTATAGGGAGTTTGGGGTGCATTTTAAAATGCAATGAATTTAAATACAGTGCATGAAGGATTTATATGAATCCAATTAACCCTTTTACTAAGAATGAATGCGATTTGACTACTAATGTATCAAGAATGCAATCACAATGTTTTCATTTTTCTACTGCAATGCTAAAACTTAATGTGCCTCCATTGAGACAAGGAGCATTTCAATAAGGTCTACATGCTTGAATTGGCCCATCACTGAGCCATTCACCAGGCCTGTGTGCATCACTTTAAGCAGGGAGGAGGAAAAATTATGTCCTGGCAATAATATCTATATGTGATAGAAACAGGAGAAGAATACTTTGACCTACACATCTTTGCTTCTTATAGGGTTGTTGTATGTTACAATTACCTTTTTCAAAAGTCTTCACTTGGCCCATCTTTGCATCTAAAAATTGATTGAAAAATATTTCAAAATGAGTTCTGTAGTCAAATGGGTACTGAGTGAAAAGGGACCAAATTAAATTTCATGAAGAAAGTGTTTGCATAGACGCAGCCTGAGGTTGTCAAAAGGGTAAGCACTTGACTACTTTTGTAATATCACACGTTTAAAAGACTACAATATCAATTCAGTCCTCTAAAAGTGTTGAAAGCAGCAAAGCTTTTTATTTGTTTGAAACTCCTGTATTATCAGATTTTGTACACAGATCAAAACTTTAAAACAAAATTTAAAACCATTTGCTTCTCAACTTAAGGACATGTCCGCATTTTCTCCTGGAACAAAAAGCCTTGAGGGGCTGCACATGCAGACCCCACAGTGGATGTGAGGCAGCTGGTGAATGGAGAGTAAAATTTGGCTCCACATTGTCGGTATGACTGGAACACTAGATGAATGACAAAACTGCAGAGGTACAGTTAAGTGATAATGTGTCTGTAAGGTGGGTGCAGGAGAAAAATTATTTGGTAAAAAAGAAGAAAAAACGTTCACAATGATCTGACCAAAAGTAGGAATACAAAAAAATTGGAAGTCGTGAAAGTACAGTATGAAGGTTAGGCAGGCTGGTTTGTCGGAAAACTTGACTGCTTAATGTGTGGATATAAACGATTTGTACAGACCCACTGAAATGCAGTAACGCAATAATTGTGTGTAGTACAAACTTTAAAAAATGATTTTATATACCCATTTGCTTTTTGCCAATGATTCTGATATCCATTCAATCCTTGTCAACAATTCAGGCTGGAACTGAGGTGAGGAGAAAATTAGGCACTGCTGTATCACTTAATCTTGAGGATTATAAATGTAAAAAGTGAGAATTCATAAGAATCTTCTGGCAGCTCTGTTAAATGTATGCGTCGCTGGTGAAGGGAACCGAAGTAAAGACTGGCTAAGGATAGGTAAAAGATGAAAATACAAACGGAGACAGATCGTCTCCAGAGACCAGCAGAGAGTAAAACACACCAATGGGAACCAGCATGGGAAGAGTTTCGTCTCCCCAGTGACTTGAGCTCGCCCCTTCTGACAGAGACAACTGCTCTCATCATATTTGCTGCAGTGAATCATTAGGCCTATACAGCATACACTCTGACATGTGGTTGTCCAATTACACATACTACAACGATGGAAGATTGTGGGCAACAGCGAAAGCACCGACCAGCTGCCTCCTATCACTAACTGCTGATTTCCCGGCCATTACTGAAAATTCAGGGAGCCAAGGCAGACACACACACTCACACATGGAAGTGGACGCAAGGACGTGAACACAAACACGCACAGTCACACCAGACTGCTGTCCAGCAAAGACGCATGTGCCACGCTCCCTAATGAGCCAGTTATACGACCTATCAGAGGCAGTTAATCAAAGTCTGATCCTGGAAACAAACCAACGCTAATAAAACTTTAGGTAAACACATCAAGAACCCTGATCTACTTTAGTTAATAGCCTCCAAACCAGCTGGTGCTGTTGAGATGACTGACGACATTGTGACCACCCTTTACAAAAAACAAATCTTTGGTCAAACCAAGGCCATTGTGCCTGTGACATAGAACCAGATAAATGCCAGACTAGTTGCAAAATGCATCTTAATCATTACCTTATTTGGAGGACTTACTGCAAAACTATTATACTTGAGTGAACACTGACTCAAAGAGAGTAGGTTCTCAATCATCCTGGGACTCTGTTTTGAAAAGATATGACTACTTTATAGAGCGTGGCTGGGCAAAAATGAACCTTTTTCCATTAAGGGGATGAAATTGGTTCACAATAAGTGGAAGACTGGGAATTCCAGTAAAAAATAAAAAGTAAAATAAGATTGTGGCAGTGCATGACAACACGTGTGCAAAACACTGATATTAATGACATTTTAATTAACATGTCATGATAATTGCATGGCATGTTTGCAAACACATGACAATTAATTAATCATTTAAAATTCCATTAGTAACAAAATAATTTTGAGTTTTGTTTTAGCAAATTGACAAAAGTATTGTGTAACAATAGTGTTGATCTTTCCAGTATGGTTTCAGATAATAAACGATGAAGAGAATTAGTTGTTTTAATTACAATTTTCATTATTCCCTTTATTTTGGACCCGTTTGGGCTTAATGTGACTTATATCGACTTTTAAACAATACCCAGTACAGATGAATCAATAGAAAGCATCAGATAAATCTACTGTAGCCAGGAACTGAAACAGAAAAAGAACTGCATCAACCGTCAATGAAAACAATTTCACATTAGTTATACATCAATGTCACTATCAGTATAGCTCACAGCCTGACTTGGAATATTGATATTATATTCATGTTTTCAGTGATTTCCTGAAGATTCCCTCAAGGTAGACGTTTTAGATCTTTTAAGAACACAAGATCTCGGAGCAAAAACAGACAACCTGAGAACCCTCCCAGCTTAAAGAGCCAGTGGTTCTGAGAGGTTTTAAAGCAGCGGAGCAGGGACAATGTTCCCACCGTCCCCACAATGGGCTCAACACCCATCTTCAGCAGTCCTGCAAGTCACATCAAGCCTTGAATAAGCCCCCTTCCTAAAGCTTCTGGGGGCTTCAGCCATGCATCCAGAGCATCAATGGGAATAGTGTTCCTCCCCCCACAATGGCCAAATCAACTGTGGGAGCACTTTCTCCTCCTCTCGCGCCCCTTTTATTCTCGCTCTGCTCAGACCTTGCTGGGGCTAAGCGGAGGAGGGACAGGAGAGAAAAGGCACATGCCTTCACGTCCGCTTCGCACGCATACAAAGAGAAAAATCAAATTGCCCAGACTTGCACGCATGCGCACATGCATGTATGAGCGCATACTTGCACACAACACACACACCTCATTTAATACCAAGAGGAATAACAATGAGAATGTGTGAAAAGAAGGAAAACAGAATTCTGTGAGAAACCCGCTAAAAAACAAAACCGTTGAGCAGAAGAGAAATATTGGATCCTCTCATGACTTTTTAAATTAGTAAGAACAAATTTGATGTGAATTAATAAATCATTGTCTATTAAATCTCGAAGTGGCAATTTCAGATCCAAATTCCTTGTTCAGTCCAAACGCAAAAGATGGAGAAAAATCTCAACTTAAAAGGTGAAAAATACAAATTTGCAAATGACGCATGATAATTACCCTGACACTAGAACATGCACACACACATTTCTCTGCATAACACATTGGTTGCCCTTTTCATGTCTATCATGTCTGGTGTGTTTGCAATAGTGCAGTAATAACAGAGAGAGAGGGAGGGCAAACACTGATGATAACGTTCCAGAGACAAATTGAACCTGTTGGGTCGCATCAAGCATTAATTAGCTGGGCTGCAGACATGGCAGAGAGACGTCGCCGCCGTATCTGATTTCACAGTCGGCGAGGTTGTGCGTCGGGGCAGAGAGAGCAACAGAGAGAGAGAGAGAGGGAGAGCGCGGCTGGGTTACTGAGAGTCAGACAGACGCAGCAAGCGAAGGCCGCATCAAGTGCACACATGCATTCAGAAACAATGAGATCCTGGGAGGCTGTGGGGGACCCAGACAGACATTGTGGAATTATTCATTTCCACCCACTGCCTCAGACCGCACGCCATGCAGGCCTGATGGCTAAAAGTGTCTGGTTAGCACCATCAAATCTGACCCGTCATGGACGAATGGCTGGCCAAAAAAGTCAACAGCAGCGTCTCATCATAAGTGCAGGTGGGGTGACAAAAAGCTGGGGTTTGATAATGAAAATAACAGCAGGAAGCTCAAATCACACCACAGACAGCACAAATCCAGCAGCTTTTGCTTCTCGGGTTCATGAGAGGGACATTCTACACCACTACACTTTTTTACTTTTATGCCAACAATTGCTGCCAACAAATAGATAAGGTATGATTTCACTTTTATAGTTAAGCCTATAGCAAACAATCTGTCAGGGAGACTGTGCTTATTCTATTCGTTTGCTTCAATCACCTGACTGAGGTCGTACCCTCCTCCACTTAATCACATTTGCTGCGACCTCTGTGAGCCAGTCATCATCTTGCGGTCAACCATTTGAAACCATTCCTTTCCTCCTCCAATGCTCACTGACATCCACCGTGTTCTTTTGTAGTGTCTCAGCCCTGCGGCAGAGTTCGGATGGCTTTTTGAGAGCAAAGTCCAAGTATCTATACTCACACTTTAAATGCAGTCACAAACTATCTTTACAGAACCAGTCAAAACCACCTCTGACTATGTTTTCAAAATTACATGATATCATCAAAACAAATTGGGAATGACATCACTGCAAATAAGATTATTGTTCCATATCAGTGACTGATGAAAGATTTGAATTCCACACATTTTACACCATTGTCACACAATGTCACAATCTCATCACCAAATTCCCCTCGATGCTTTAACTCTCATGATTGCGCACCCTGTGTTTGAAATAAAACAAATACTTACTTTCAGGCTCTCAGCTTCAATCAGGGCTTGCCAAGATAAAGCTGGGGTATACACAGACAGGTGCTGGACCTTGATCAAGGCGCAGAGTGTGTGTGAGGGAAAAAACTGCAACATTTCTGTCAGGGCTGTGGAACAACATAATCACATTCAGGTGATAGGGCGACAGAGGTCTGCCTCCTGGATATAAAGAGCGGTGAGCACTGGTGATGCTTGCCATCACCAGACAGGTCCTGAATGCGAGTGTGGGTCTGGCATGATATTTTAATGACAGCAATCGACTCAAATGTGTCTGTAGCACTGGAAATATATACAAAACATGTATACAAGCAATTTAAGTTGGCACAAATGTATGTCTCATTGCTTCAGTCGCCACAAAGCATCTTAGCACAACATGCTCAGTGTCTTCTGCACCCTCTGCATGCGCACAGATTTGTTTTTCCTTTAGTGTGCCCTGACCAAATTACCATGTGAATCCTTCTCAAGAGGGTCACTTTAAAATTTCTGCCTCGCATTCAAGCTACGACTCCATTGGGGGGGGGAAGAAAAAGAAAAAAAAGAGGAAGCAAAATTAAGATCAACACTCACAGCCTTCCAGTTCACAGAGCATCAATCTTGCTGTTTAAAAGCAATCTTAATGTCATGGCCACTCTTATATTACGCACCCGCATATGGAAAAAGGAAAAGAAAACGAAGAGCTTGAGGTGCAACAGTGCATAAATAAATGTTCTGGCGGGTTTGTCAAGTGCGACAGGTGTCGAGTGCCTTTTGAAGTGCGTAAAAGGGGGATGATTGACAGGTTACAGTTACTGCAGAAATAGCATGTTGAAATATGCAAGGATGCCAAAGTTGTCATTTTCCATTTTTGCCTCTTTGGGTGAAAGGCTGACAAGGTGACAAACCATTATTAATGATTATACAGAGGAAGCTGAGGATACTATTTATAGCAACCAGATTCTATCATATATATAGACATCAGATCGCACACATACACTTTGAGGTCAGAACTATACAGGATCTCTTTTCACCAATGTTTTGTACAAAGAGGAGTCGTCAGATCAAGTTCTGTCTACATTAAATTTTCATATCCGCGTGTTCCCTCTCAAATGATGCCCCGGCTACAGAAATAATCCACATGGCACAGTTTAAATATGCATCATTAAAATTTTGATGAAGAGGCTGCCAGCTCATCTATTCCACACCTATCATGTTTGCTAATGAAAATGAATAATTCATGTCGACATCAGATGCCACGAAGATACAGAACCTTTATGTGTCGCTGGAAAACAAAACCGCTTTCAGAGGTTGCGACAATAAAGTGGAGAGGACGGAGAAAGAGAAAGTGACCAGAGGTGGTGTAAGAGGAGTTGAGGAGGCAGCTCTATGTTTTGTATCTTTTCACTGCGCTGGTCTAGTGTCCAACCCCCCCTTCCCACCTCCCCAGGACCTGTCAAGTGCCCTCATAAATTCATCAAAGATGAAAACCTCTTTTACATTTGAAAAGACTGACCCAGGATACTAAAAACTGCCCTTCAAATAACAAAAGCATTAATCATCCATAAGACAAGCATGCGGGCATGACAAAACCTGTAAGAATATGTGAATATCAAGAAAGACGGGGGAGATGTGGGACTTCACACGTGTTGATGAATGGGACAAAATGAATATGGGGAGTCTAGACTGTTTATTTTCTGCTCCCAGCGGGATGAATTAAGTTGCTTGGATAATGAATTAAACAGCAGCTCGTTCTGCGTTTAATTACTAAAGAAATGAGTGGAATAATAGCTAAATCACCGCTTACTGACATCATAAATAGTTGAATTTCAAGGCAACAATAAAAATGTTTTCTGTGCCATCACGTCCTAATGAGAAAGAAAAACTTTGCTCGCAATGCAAACTTATGTCAGCTGATATGTTTCCCCAAAACCACCCCATGCTTGGATGCACTTGAGAGCCATTGGAGTGTTAATGAATAATAAAGTGTGCTCCATTGGTGCTGAACAACTGAGGCTTAATAAAATGCATTTTTGTGCCACAAAAATGAGTGCCTAAAAAGCCCCACTGATGATGGTCACACACAAGCTGAGGAAAATGGCTTTTGAGTGAATAAAGTGTTTGATGAATTCAGTCGAGAATGTGATCTTTCAAGCTGTGAAAAAAATGCCAACCGTGGACTAAACGACGTGTGCTTTCTGCTCAGAGCCCGTTTAGACATTCTTGACATTTGAAAAAAATAAAAAAGCAGCACAACATCCACTAAGGTCATGCCAGTCATATTTTCATTCTGTCACTGAAGGGCCGCGCGTTTGCCCCGGTGAAACCTTGTGTGCCGGGGTGCTCACTCCAAACCGCCCGGCGCATGATGCAGCAAACTTCACCTGGCAAGGTGTTCTCGCAGCAGCACCACTGCTGCTCAACACTGCCCTCTGTTGCTCCGCAACAACCCAGCTGCCTCCCGCTCCAACAATGCATTCCACAATCAGAAACTTAAATGCACACGAGGGAAATGTCCTAATTTATCACGCTGCGTTTCTGCTCGACACATCCACTCTCGGAGACGCGCTGCCTTACAGGCTGGGAACGGGAGAAACTATTAAAGTGAGAAGCTCATGAATAACGACTTTCGGGGGTAAATGTCGGAATCCTGATGCATAATTTCTATATAATCTTCGCAACGATTTTAGAAAGAATTTAAAAAAAAACGTCACTGGGGACACGGAATACTGTGCGTAAAGGCGACGGGTTCCGTGCGTAAAAACTGTTTTTTGGAGCTATTGGGCAATGATCTCTTTCTGTTACTACTGCAAAATCTTCAAACACACCCGCGTCTCTCTCCGGAATGAGAAGGTGCTGTTTATGTCCAGATAAACAAAAAGGGACAAGGCAAGTGAGACGCGCACACAGATTTTTTCCAATAACGAGACTTAATTGCCACCGGAGTTCACATAACGGCCAGGCTGCAGAGCAGCACAAAGTAAGTTGGAGACAGTGCTAATGTGGCAGGCTCGGGCAGCTCCTGCAGCCCACAAATGCTCCTCTGATCCTGGGATGGAACGTGAGTGGAAAGTAAAGCTGGCGTGGCATAAAGGGGGCCGCCAACCTCCCCTGAATAACACGCGCTACATCTTCCGAGTAAATATTCAACTCGCGCGTAATGCTCAAAGTGGCCCACGGAGCGGAAAAGTGTCGGACATCGCGCTGAAAAATCTTAGATCGGTGCTTCGAGAGAACAAACGGTCAAGAGACGAGGAGCGGACTCCCAACATCATGGCAGGGTATGGCTTTCCAGTAACCGATGTACTGGGGAATAGCTGATTTTTTGTTTGTTTGTTGTATTAAAGCAAATTCATCTCTCCTCCTTCCTTTTTAAAAACTCCGAGTGGGGCGACATCAGTTTCTGGACGAGCAAGAAACTGCTGTACAAAGTGCTTTTGTATCAATCCAGTCATTTCAAACATTTCACACACACACAAAAACAAAGAAAATTCAGTTTTGTTTTTTTTTACCTTAGGAGATATTCCTCAAGTTG